>PNEQ01019346.1:0-45301 GCA_003012365.1 Medauroidea extradentata
ATTTCATTGAACTATACTGTTTCCCACATTTGCGCAATGCCCGCAGCGATCCAAACTGTCCTGCTGCGCGTCTGCCCACTGTGTGACCGAGCCAATCGTCTAATCACCGCGCCGCGCCAGCTTGACGCCTAGGCGCCAGCATGGCAGCGCCGGAGCAGCGGGCAGCAGTGGGGTCTTGTCGCTGATCGAGGCACAAGACAAATGATACCGCGCGCACATTTGTTTGCGCACCTTCTCTCCCTCTCCCACACAGCCATCCCCACTCCGCACACTTCGAAGGCCAACCGCGGGAGACAGGACACGCCCATCCCCCAAGTGACCACGTGCTTAGAAGTCGATCGCGCGTTTTTACGCTACTAGTGAGGGCCGTTAAAACCAAATACCCGGTTTATAAATAATTTAAACTGGGTGTTCCTGAAAATAAGAAAGATAAGATTTATGATCAAGAGTGTTTCCGATATTCTTGTTGGTCCTGTGCTCCTCCATAATCTGTATCTGTTTGGACATCTGTGTCCTGGACATCCTGAACATACAACACGGATCAAACTTCGCTATCCAAACACCGAGACGTGGTTCTTATCAAAAATACACCGGATTCCACAAAACCTGGCAGTGAAGCAATTGTGTGTAATAGGAAGGATTTTATCAGTATAATTTTCATTTACGGAAAATGTTTACACGCTACCAGTGCGCGGGGATACATTACGATGCTGAAAGCGGTGAAGAGTTGGGACGTACAATAACGTTAGGTGCCTGTTCCGCATGGCAAGTTAGTTCAGAAATACGAGAATGAGTTACCAATCTCAGGTAGGAGTGTGTCGACAGCTGGAAGCTACCCTACTGGTAGCACATATTGTTCTGGTTGCATGGAATATAAATACCACGTATCTCTACGGTGAAGTTTTGTTCATGCCAGGGTGACGTGTTGTTATTATTTTTATGACTCGGTAACATTTATAGAAGCGCTAATGTAAGAAAAATGGCCTTATTTATTTTCGCGACCACACGTATCCATTGCTAATGACAATTATGTTATTTGTTACTATTATTCGAAGATTGTGACTGAGGGTTAATGTGACATCGCTGGACGAGTCCACCTTGCTCCTCAAGGGTGTAGGGTTGCCAAGTTAGTTGTGTTAAAGACAAATACAACTAATTAATTCGGCGTACTATTGCTGTGTTAACTGATATAATTAGTTCCTTAACTTGTATTAATATGCATTGGCGCACTGGCCTCTGCCATGTTCCAGGTGAAGTACACCAGTTACGACGGAATGCTTCCATTAATTAAGTGAACTCTAGTCTTGTACTTGGTGTCAGAAGAAGTGACGTGCCATGCATTTCAGATTTGGTATTACAATTTCCTAGAAGATGCTTCTTGGGTTCATGATGTGGAAAACACACTTCAATCACGTAGTACATGACGGGTTTTATTTTGACTAAGTTCTTGCATTCTTGGCGCGTCTCCTTTTGAAATGTCCCTGACGTGTGGTCTTGACTAATTAATGTCTGGCTGTCGAAGAGAATCCCGTGAATTCGGTTCATATCAGTTTGAGAGTTAATTCTTTACAAATTAAAATCTTACAAATTCTTAATTTTTTTCCAAACCTCTTTTCGGTTTTTCCAATAGGCTTCTGTATTAAAACTCGATTTTCAAGGCTTCACAGCACCGTTACCTTGAATTTCACTATGCTAGAATACAAAGATTTTTATATAATGTTCACATAAATTTTCATGTAGAATCAGATTCCTATGTTTGGCATTTCAATTTCCCCACATTTTATCAACCTTGCCAAGCTTCGTGAGTGGAAGGAAATTGACGGATCGGGCGCAGCGGCTGGCGGCTGTGGCTGGTGGTCGACATTTGACCCCTGTAACCCGATACCCCCGGCCTCCATCTTGGATGTACTTGGCCTTTATCCTGACCTTGACACCTTGACGTCAAGGTCGCAGAGTGTCAAATTACCAATATTTTCAAAAATTTCGGAAAACTAAAAAAAAAAAAAAAAAAAAAAAAAAAAAAAAAAAAAAAAAAAAAAAAAAAAAAAAAAAAAGAAAAATTAAAAATTTTCAAAAAATAAGTACAAATTTCAAAAAATTCCGAAAAAATTGTGAAAAAATATTACCTACATCTTGTTTTCGGGTGCCATATTGAAGTTTCTTCCGAGTCTTCCTAAAAATGTTTTATTTCGCTTTCCATACCATCCCCAAATGCATTTTAAAAATAAATTTAATAAAACTAAAATTTATTTAAACAAAAACATTTTATATAAGTATTATTTATTAAAAAAAACATCGAGTATGCACGGCCATGCTCGGTAACCGTCGGCAATCTTCGGTCAAGTTCGGTAACCTTCGGCACAACCTTGAAGTCATTGCTAATGCTGCCATGTTGTTGTTCCCGAGTTGTCTGCTAGGGACGCTGCAGTCATCTCAAATTCGAGCTATCGATTATTTAATTATAGTGTTGTACTATATGTAAGGTTCACATGCTATGCAGTATACATGTATGCATAACCTATATTTTTAATAATTGAACACGTAAAATCATTCATTATTATTTATTATTAAATTTCTTACACACAATACCCGATTGATTATCAATCAATTCAAACAATTAATCATTAAACAAATTTTTGTAAAATTACACGATTGAGTCAATCAATTAAAGCATGATCCTATACAATCAAATTTATATTTGATCGATTTCCGATAAATTAAGTAATTTATTTTGATACTTACTTACACATCTCCCAGACCTGATGGACAGCACACGACCTCTTCTGCATCCAGCAAGAAACTGTCTATAGTTTTGTATAACCATGCAGTTTTCTGCAGTACCTTCCCCTCTCCACTCCTTCACACTCCTCGTTCATTGGCACACATGTCAGAACCTGTCCCGGTTTCTTTTTCTGCATCACATGACCTTGAAATGTCATTGCACTTCCCCCTCCTTTCCCCTCTCATTCACCAGAACTACCGCGCGTGTTTGAACCTCTTCCAATTCACTTCCTCCTCTCGCCCTTCTTCTTAACTATTACTGATGCACATGTCAGAACTTGTCCCAGCTGCTCTTCCTGCATCACATAACCTTGCACTGTCATTGCTCTTCCCCCTCCTTTCTCCACTTCTCCACCATTACTGCTGCACGATTTTGAACCTGTCCCAGCTCACTTCCACCCTCTCGCCACTCTTCACCTCCATTACTGCTGCGCATGTCAGAGCCTGTTCCAGCTTCTCTTCCTGCATCACATGACCTTGACCGTCATTGCACTTCCTCCTCCTTTCCCCTCTTCAAAACCAGAACTACTATTTTTTTTAACCTGTCACATCTCACTTCCCCCTCCTTTCCCCATTTCGCAATCATTACTGCTGCACATGTCAGAACCTGTCCCAGCTTCTCTTCCTACGTCACATGACCTTGAACTATCATTGCACTTCCCCCTCCTTTCCTCTCTTCACAACCATTACTGCTGCACATGTTTGAACTTGTCCCTGCTCACTTACACCTCCCACCCCTCTTTACTACCAATACTGCTGCACTTGTCAGAACCTGTCACCCACTCCTACCTTCAGCTTTACATATGTATAGATACAGATATCTCTCGACTCGTCTATGTAATATATATCATCTTAATACTATTATCGTCACAAGTTTTATTTTTCTGTCATGACTCTACCTTTCTGCACATTTAACGTAATATGTTTGTGCAGAATTTATTTATAATACTATTTGATCACTAAGGGTAAAAAAAAAAAAACACACTCATTTTTCTAAAAATTTAACTTTGTTTCACTATATATTTCCTACATACTACTACATGTAAAAACACACAGGTTCCCTCTAGGATACATTCAATCAATAATCGTTTAAATAGTAACTTGATCCATAGCATCGAAATAGTTGTGATTTACATAAAAAACCAAGCCTATCTCCACTCATAAGCTTCAAGTAATTGTATTACAATCTTGAATACAAAGTCCTTGTAGCAGAAGCGATGCTTACAACACAGCTAGGAAGTGCTGCTATTATCCTCGATGGTGACCCAGTTTTAGGCGAAGTGGTGGTCAACACAACTGAAGTGGCAACAAACATGGGCGAACAGCCCATCGTCATGGACGAAGTGGTGACAAACATTGACGAAGCAGTGACAAACATTAACGAAATGGTGATGTAGTTGACGAAGTGGTGACGAACATTGACGAAGTGGTGACGAACATTAGCGAAGTGGTGACAAACATTGACGAAGTAGTGACGAACTTTGACGAAGTGGTGACAAACTTTGACGAAGCAGTGACGAATGTTGAAGTAGTGACGAACATTGTCGAAGTGGTGTTGAATGTTGACGAAGTTGTTACGAACATTGACGAAGTGGTGACGAATGTTGACGAAGTGAGGTCTATAATTGAGGTCTAAATGTGAGGTCTTAAACTGAGGTCTGACATTGAGGTCTAAAATTGAGGTCTAATTGTGAGATATTGAATTGAGGTCTAAAAGTGAGGTCTAAATGTATGGTCTAGAAGTGTGGTCTAATATTGAGGTATAATATTAATGATTAAAATTTAACTGTAAGTGATTGAGCACCTCACTGCACTATAAGAACATATGTATACAGATAAATAATTAACATATAGCTGCCTGAAATAGTATATGAAATTGTAGTATACTTGAGTATGGTATAGTAAGAATATTAATCTGAAATATTTCGTGTGCTGATTGATAATGGTCGTGATCTGATGGCCAGGATTTTTCTCCATTTGGACCACGACTACGAGTGGTTCGCCGATGTTCGCCACCACTTTGATCATAACGACGAATGATTCATTGATTTTTGCCACCACTTCAACCACGATAATGGTCCGATCGTCCCTGTTCACCACCACTTCGTCAACATACGTCCCAACTTCGTCAATGTTCGCTACCACTTCAGCCATGTTCGCTGCCCCTTCAGCTATGATGGTCACTTCTTCGTCTTTGTTCACCACCACTTTGGCTATGATCTGCAATGTGCGTCACCACTTCGTCAACTTTCGTCACCACTTCGGCAATGTTCGTCACCACTTCGTCAATGTTCGTTAACACTTCGTCAATGTTCGTCACCGCTTCGCCAATGTTCGTCACTTCTTCGTCAATGTTCGTCACCACTTCGTCAATGTTCGTCACTATTTCGTCAACATTCGTCACCACTTCGTAAACATTCGACACTACTTCGGCAATGTTCGTCACCACTTCGTTAATGTTCGTCACCACTCCGTCGATGTACATCACCACTTAGTTAATGCTCGTCACTGCTTCGTCGTTGTTCGTCACCACTTCATCAATGTATGTCACCACTTCGTCAATGTTCGTCACCACTTCGTCAATGTTCGTCACCACTTCGTCAATGTTCGTCACCACTTCGTCAATATCCGTCACCATTTCGTTAAATTTCGTCACTTCTTCGTCAATGTTCGTCACCACTTCGACCATGACGATGGGCTGTTCGCCCATGTTCGTTGCCACTTCAGCTCTGTTGACCACCACTTCGCCTAAACCTTGGTCACCATCGAGGATAATAGCAGCACTTCGTAGCTGTGTTGTAAGCATCGCTTCTGCTACAAGGACTTTGTGTTCAAGATTGTAATACAATTACTTGAAGCTTATGAGTGGAGATAGGCTTGGTTTTTTATGTAAATCACAACTATTTCGATGCTATGGATCAATAATATAATATAATAATATAACGTCTTTATTAATAATGTGGTGAAGTTAAGGCATTTTACTTTTTCTTACACTTAACCACTTAAATTACATATACTTTTGAATATAATTAAACAGTATGTGTTTACAACTAATAACAAGTAGAATTATATTTAACAATTCTTTAAATTTAAATGAAATTAGAGGTTTTATCATGTGAACTTAAAAATTAACTAAACCCTTATTAAAAAAAGATTAAAACACTGAAAAAAAAATACATCACAGATAAAATTCTCATTCACTCGAATAGGGCTACAAAGATTCCAGCTATTCATAGTTAATGGATCACTATAACACGTTAATTAATAATTACATGAGGGAGTTTTAAGTGCAAATAACAATTTTGTACACTGGATTCAAAACACTTTGATTCTATATACAAAGGATGAGATAAAATAAAACTTTAGAAAATGTAGCTATTTTGTAGGTTAAAAGGTTTTCACACATGCACGAAAATTTATTTAATTTAATTAAGATCACATTTTCCTATTTAATGTATTACATTCATCCCTGCAAAAATACATCTGCACACATACAATTCGATGTACCACATTCACAGTCATATATATATATATATATATATATATATATATATATATATATATATATGTACATACACACATACATACATTCATTCATACACACATTATTTCGGCACACATACAGTTTCAATGTCATCAACATTCCCACGTTCATACATCTAAAGAGCCCGTATAACCAAATTCACCTGCTAATTATTGAATTATTTCAAAGTTGCAAGCATAAAAAACATGTTTACCGGTACTTGTTTAGTTACTGTTATATACTCGTGTAACTACTGAAATATCACTGCACAATACGGATGGAAGTAAAGGGAAGAATTATTTAAGATTTACGTATTCTGCTACTATGGATTTAAATGATTTATTAGTCAAAGCATCTCTGGCCGACTGAGGGAGATCATTCCAAATTCTCGTGGCTGTTACAGTAAAAGACGTCCCGTAAAAGGATTTATACTATTAAAACGATTATTGATTGAATGTTTCCTAGAGGGAACCTGTGTGTTTTTACATGTAGCAGAATGTAGGAAATATATAGTGAAATAAAGTACAATTTTTAGAAAATGAGAGTTTTTTTACCCTAAGTGATCAAAGAGCATTACAATTAAATTCTGCACAAACATAGTACGTATGACAGAAAAATAAAACTTGCGACGATATTGGTATTAAGATGACATATATTACATAGCCGAGTAGAGGGAAATCTGTATCTATACATATGTAATGCTGAAGGTAGGGGAGTGGGTGACAGGTTCTGACAGGTGCAGCAGTAATGGGTAGAGAAGAAGGGCGGGAGGGGGAAGTGAGCTGGGACACGTTCAGACATGTGCAGCAGTAGTGTGGGCGAAGAGGGGAAAGGAGGGGGAAGTGCAATGACAGTTCAAGTTCATGTGATGCAGGACGAGAAGCTGGGACAGGTTCTGACATGTGTAGCAGTAATGATTGCGAGGAGAGGAAAGGAGAGTGGAAGTGAGCTGGGACAGGTTCAAACATGTGCGGTAGTTCTGGTGATGGAGAAGGGAAAGGAGGGGAAAGTGCAATTACAGTTCAAGGTCATGTGATGCAGGAAGAGAAGATGGGACAGGTTCTGACATAAGCGTCAATGAAGGAGGGGTTGGAAAGGTGGGGAGAGGGGAAGGTACTGTAGAAAACTGCATGGTTATACAAAACTATAGTCAGTTCCTTGCTGGATGTTGAAGAGATCGGGTGCTATCCATCATGCCTGGGATTGTGCAAGTACGTATCATAATTAATTACTGAATTTATCGGAAATCGAACGGGTATAGATTCGAGAACGTAGGACGGTGTTATAATTGATTGGTTAAATAGTGTAATATTACTAAATTTTAAACTTATTTTAATTGATTGAATTTATCGAAAATCGATCGGGTATTGCGCACAAGACATTAAATAAATAGCATTGATAAAATTTACATTTTCAGTTAATAAAAATATATAGTTTATGTATACACTTATACTGCATTGCATGCGAACCTTACATACAGTGAAAAAAATATAATCAAATAATCGTTAGCTCGAATATGAGATGACAGCAGCGCCCTAGCAGACAACTCGGGAACAACAACAACATGATGGCATTAGCAATAACTTCAAGGTTCGAGCCGAAGGTTACCGAGCATGGCCAAGCATACCCGATGAAGTTTTAACTAAATAATTGTACATAAAATGTTTTTATTTAAATTGATTAAATACATGTGGGGTTGGGACAGAATGCGAAATCAATGTTTTCGGAAGACTCGGAAGAAACCTAAATATGGCGTCCGGAAACAAGATGGAGGTAGTATATTTTCGGGTTTTTTTTCGAAATTTTTCTGAATTTTTAGATATTTGAGAATTTTTAAAATTTTTGAATATTTTTCAAATTTTTTTAGTTTTTTAATTTTTAAGAAATTTGGGGAAAATATTGGTAATTTGATACTCTTGACATCGAAGTCAAGGTTAAGGTCAGATTAAAGGTCAAGGACATCCAAGATGGCTGCCGGGGATGTCGGGTTACAGGTGTCAATGTCGACCACCAGCCACAGCAGCCAGCCGCTGCGCCCGATCCGCAATTTTCCTTTTACTCTCGTGGCCCGTGCGACTATTAAATCTGTGTTTGTCGGCGTTGTTGAAACTAATCCTGACGTTTGGCGTTTGGTTAGAAAAATTAAATGCGAATGTAATGCATGGCAAGAAATTCGACTTCTAACATCTTACCTAAATTTTATAAACCTACAGTGTCCACTAATTTTTCAACATATATATATATCATATTTATTACTAAATAATGATCGTGTAACATGAATAAAAAAATAAAAGAAAAACATAATTATTAGTCTTTAAACACTTCCATTGAATTGTGAATTGCCTACCAGTCTCCATTGCCTTTCTGTTTTATATTGATTTTTTTTATCTCGAATTTCTTGAAAGTTGTTCGTCAAAGCATGTTCGGTAGGTGTGAATTTCTTATTAAATTAAGACTTGCAGATAAATAAACATTGTTTGCTGTCAAGTTTGATGGGAAATCTCGGATGCAACTTTCATTTCCGAACAGAAAGGTGACGAACACTACCGATTACATTTTCCAATTAAATATTATTCAAAATACTATTTTGCAGATTAGTCTCTTAACAGAGAGTGTTTCTAAATCATTTAGCATAAAATATTTCAAAGACTTAATTTCATATGCGCACAGCTCCCTAAAAATTGAATATTTGTAAATTGTTTCTTTAATATTTGTCTTCCTGTTTTCTAACAAGTTACCGGTCGACAGTTCTCAGATTTTTTTTTTTCGAAATCAATGTGTATAAAGCGTATATAAGTACTTTCATTGAAATCATATAGAACACCAACATTTACAAAAATGTTTCTCTGTATTTCAGTCAGGCAGGAATTGCCTGGATTAAAAATGTGTTAAAAATATTTCTTTGTATTTCAGTCAGGCAAGATTTGCCTGGATAAAATGTGTTCTGTTTGATCACAATCTGTTGTAAACCGATCTCTAGTAGAACACTTCATGTAAAAATTAATAAATAAAAACTAAACATACGTGCTCATGTTGCGAAAAAGGCGACGCATTCAGAATGAAAGAAAAAATCGAATAACAAATTATTAACATAATTTTAATAGGAAATAAAGAAATAAAATTTCAGATCACTGCAAAGAAATAACGTGCACAAATCAGTATGTTGCGGACACTGCAAGATCTGCGATATTACACGATTGAATCAAATTTGCCTTTGATGTGTACATCTTGGACTCATCTATTTGGTTGCTTCCATCCTGGTATTCAATTCATCTTTATTAAATACCAGATAAGAAAGAAGGACTAGTTGTCAAGTAACTATAAACATTCTGGATTGGTGATAATAAGCGAACATGCATCCAAGGAAAGAAGAAACATTTGCGCTACTATGGTGGAGCGGACATTTTTGACAACGTATTGTCGGATATAATTTTTTTAAAACATAACTGCAATAGTGTTAAGAGTAAAGACTTCATCCTTCACAACTCTTTTGCTGCATCAATTTGTGATAAGAGCACTCTAAAATCCAAGCAGCCAGTGACAATAATTTCACGATAAATCATGATTTCAAACGCTTGGGCAGCAGCATATCATCCGACAACGCATTTCGAAAGGTGGCACTCACATTTATATCGCTGAATGCATTTGTGGCCATCTCTTTTATCCAAGTAGAAGCAGGACTCGTCCAGAATCACAATTCTCCATTATCCACAAGAATGGATGCGTCAGTGAGACAATTTATAGATACTTCTAGTTCAAATGAATCATATTTAAAAATAAATGCACGCGGAAATGTGGAAGCATACATTTTTAGACCAACGAAGCAGAAAAAACAATCCTTTACATGCAAATTAGTTTAATTACTCTACATGTCACCTAGGTTTATGTTACATAACCGGTTGTTCGACTAGTCCTGATATCTTGAATACACTGCTTTCAAACATCTACGTAACTTGCTTACATGACGAGGTATAGTGAACTGTTTATGACGTCGTGATTTCCTAACGTCGGTATCGGTAAAACAAATAATAAAGGAATGAGTATTACACTATTAGTGTGAAGTGAGTGAACAAATTTTGGTCAGCACTTAGTACCTAGGTCATTAGCGCTGGTGAGGGGTGACATGATGTGAGAATGGTGTGGCGTTGGAATGAAGGGCGGGGAAACGGGAGATACTTGAAAAAAAAAACCGCTCACCAGCGGCAATGTCCGGCACAAATCCCATACGCGAACACCCGGGGACCGACCTCGTATGAAAATGGACCCGGACAGCTTTGGTGGGAGGCGAGAGGTATAACCCCTCTAATACCACGCCCCCATTTTACAATATTAAGTCACGAATATAGTAAATACTGTTTTCTGTTAGTGTTCATTTCCTATTTATCTAGCTGACGTAAAAAAAAAAAGAAAAATTAAATACATATTTGCAGCATTAATATGTGTACAGTACCATATACTTTGAATATTCAATAATTAGAAATAGGCATTTGAGATCTCATGGAAACTAGACACACTGATGAGTTTAATTAATCCAAGTCACGGTGGGTAGAAAGAATGCGAGGTTTGAAGAATTTTATTCCCTTATTTGCATTAAAAATATAATTATATGCAATATTGTTTTGACAGCTTGATTGATGTTAAAATATCACTTTATTTTATGTGTGTTTACAAATTTTTGTTTCAAAATTGTATAACAATTTTCTTTTCAGAAACCAAAGATTGTCGTGACACAATACAATGGAAGATTCCACACCTGCACCTTGGATAGACAAAGTCTGGCTACAAAAGGTGCTACGAGACATAGAGAAAGACAAGTCCTTGCTGTTATTAGAGCACTGTATGAAGGATATGGGTGCTAAGGGCGACAACTACCTCAGCGTTATGCAGAGAATCACCGCAACAGTGCGTCGGTCTGACAGCACATATAGTGATATTCACATGATCGTCAAGAACATTCCACCAGGGAAAGAGATGCATAAGATTCTTATGGCATCCGCTGCATATCCAAACGAAATTAACATGTTCAGCAAGATCCTGTCGAAGTGTCATGAGATGCTCAACAAAGTGGCGCCGAAGAAATTTTCGCCTTTTTCAGCGAGGTGCATAAGTTCCGAAGTCAATGACACTCGTTTTTTGATCGTTGGAGATCTAGGAGCTGAAGGTTTCAGAATGGCCAACAGGCATGAAGGACTTGATATGGAACACTGCTTACTTCTTATGAAAACACTGGCGAGGTATCATACCACCACAGTTGCTTTGCACGACATTAATCCATGTATCGCGGTATTGTTCCATGATAACTTAATGACTGAAGAATCATCCAAACACCTCATTTCTGATTTATGGAAAATTACCATTGATTCGGTGTCAGAAATGGTTCGTTGTTGGCCGGAGTGTGGAGATAGATTGGCAGAGAAGCTGGAAACGTTATCCTCTGTATTTCATGACATTGTTAGGGAGCAGCTGAAACCAGATGGCAATCGTCTGAATGTGTTGACACACGGAGACTTGTGGGTCAACAACGTGATGTTTAACTATGATGGTGAAACAGGTGTTGTCCGAGATGTGCGGTTTGTGGACTTCCAATATACCCGTTACGCGTCCTTTGCCATCGACTTGCAGTACTTCATGCACACAAGCCCTAGTGATACGGTGCGGGCCAGGCACTTGGAAGACCTCTTGAAGGTGTACCACACAGAGCTGAACGAGATGCTGTGTCTACTGGGTCAGAACCAAAGGACCATCAGCTTTCAGGAACTGGTAGAAGAATATGTGAAGAAGAATACTTACGGCTTCGTGATGTCATTACTAATCTTGCCTTTAATTCTATCAGAAACGGAAGATTCAGTGGACTTCGAAGAATTTCTTTGAGGTAACAATGATTCAACAGGATTGCACTCTACAATTACTAGCACAACATTCGTCAAGATCATGAAGGAACTTCTCCCACATTACGAGGAGAAAGGGTACTTTTAAAAACCCTCTTAAATTAGTTCAGGTCGAGTATAGCTCCCAACCTTAAATTAACTATCGCATACTTGCAAAAAAAACCTAAAATAAAATTTTGAGATGTTAGTTCAGTCAGTAGCTGACATTATTAACAATTGTACCTGGAGAAAATCTCCATTTTCGTGTCATTTTTGCTGCATTTCCAACTAGTACACACCTTGGCGATGTTCTTGAGCTAATTTTGTGACACTATATTGTGTCTGTTTACTTTCCAGCAGAAACCAAACATGCTTTCATGTACTAATTACAATAGAACAACTAGTTTCGCATCTGTCATATTTGCAAGGGTTTTGGTTTTGTTCCTTTTTCTGAAATCTTCTTAAATGGGCACCATTTTTCCCTTAATTCAAATTTTCAATGCAATCTCTCTTAGAATACTTCCAGTTCACATTTCACTGCCAACAACTATGATTACATATTTATTTTTCCTTGCAAACAATTTGAGACTGTATAAAATTATAAGATGGGTTTTTTTAGTGTTGAGGATGTGCAGTTAAAACTAACGTGAACTCTTTGAATCTAAAGTATAACACAAAGAAAAATGTCGTATATGTAAATAAAGAGAGTGAACAAATTCAGTAAGAACCTCATTCTCAGCAATATAATATTAATGTTTTCCTGTCCACATTTGTTATTCCCAAATAGCAAACATCAACTGTCGCACTTGTGCAAATCGTATCGTGATAAGCAACCCTCATGCAGTAAACATTCGGAATGCACCAGCGGCCACATGTGGCATACATGATGCATAGTGAAATCACCCACACATTAACCACTAGTTTACTACATGCATTCTTATACTCAGAGGCTTGTGGGTGGGGTTGCTAATCTGCTTGTGGACCGTACACTGAAATATGTCAGTCTTTTTTTAAATTATGTTGCCCACATTAAAATTATTTCAGTATAACTACACACATATTTACTGATATGGCCTGATTAACAACCATTCCAGCAAAAGTAGACCACCATACTAGCGAACGTTGGCCGCTTCTGCCAACAGTTGGCCAACAGAAAAATGATTGTATTTGCTATTATGGTTGCTTCTAAAAAGTTATCAACTGTCTGGGAATTTTCATCACTCTATTATATTTATTCACATTTTTTCTTATTTATCATTTTATGAGTCACTACATACGTAACAAGAAGTTTCCAGCATAAGTAATAAGTCTACTTTTTTCCTCAAATTGGGTGCAAATCAACCATGAAAGTTAAAGTCGTTTACGTACGTCTAGGCATATTAAACAATATTTAGACATATGGTAAACGAAATATACAAAAGATAAGTGAGCTTATTGCGACATGTACCCATTTCGATAATAATGGGGAAAAATATTTTAAGATGTCTTTATATAAATAAGATAGTATTGGTCACCGTTTTCAAAATATTACAAACGGATGACGAAAATACAAACACATGTTTAACAAAATACATAAAAGTCAAATCAGTATGCTAAGTAAGATATATGTACTAGTTTAATATATTTAAAAAATATCTTTGAACGAACTGTGCAATGGAAGTGCATGACTGGATTTAGATGCTTGGACATACCCAACCGCGAAATAATTGACTGTCAAAGAAAACTAAATATAACAGAAAAACACAAATAAGCAGAGTAAGCGTTAGTCAACAGGATACATACACGACATAAAATTCCAAAAAATATGGAATCGGGAAAAATAAAACAAGGAACAGACAGATATTAAATGAAAATAAAAAATTAAAAGAAACCCAAGGTAACAAGCTACACAACAATGAGACGAATCAAAAACACAGTAGACATCAGACACGGACAGAAAAACAAGAAACGACACAATGATGGGACGAAACAAATCACAGCAGTTTTCCAGACAATTATCCTGCTCAGCGAAAGAGAGACGAGCTGTCTCCTGATTGGTCACTCAGAATAGATTGACTCTGATTGGTTGTGGTGGGTTGAGTGTTTGTTTTCGTTTTGTGCTGTAAAGTTGTTTTTCTCTTAATCGATGGGATCCATATATTTTTTTTAATTAAATGATCTAATTGAAAATATTGCTATTGCTAACAATATATACTAAATCTTTGATTATTATTTTAATTTTCTCAGTTTTCTGGGTGTCCAAAGTCTTCCCAAAGAATTTTGTGGTTATTTTCCTATGCATGTTCAGCCAATCTAGATTCAAGGGTTTCGCCTTTCTTGCAATTGTTTTTATGTTCTTTGATTCGGGTTGGTAGAGCCCTGCTCGTTTCACCAGTGTGCATATGACCACATTCGCAGGGTATCTGACATATACAGTTGTGGGTTTGTAGTTCTTCTGTGGCTGGTTTAACCATACTTTTAATAGTTGATTTGTATCGGAATGCTGTTCGAAGTCCGTATTCGTTTCCCAGACGTCTTATTTTTTCAGAAAGGCCTCTAACATACGGAATAACTATGGTTTCCTGCTGGTTTTTCTGTTTATGTGGGTTTAAGTGTTCTGTTAGGGTTCATGTGCTGTTTGATGGTGATTGCTGGGTAACCATTGGCTGTGAGTTCTTTTCTTATTTGGTTGCGTTCTACCGCTACAGATTTCTTGTTAGAACAAATAATCTCTGCTCTGTTGGCTAGTTTCCGAATTATGCCAGTTTTCGTGCTTTTAGGGTGGTTGGATGCAAAATGTAGGTATTGGCCTGTATATGTAGGTTTCCTGTATACTTTGGTTTTCAGACTGCTGCTATCCGTGCTGACTAGTACGTCCAGAAAAGGAATGCTGCAATTGGTTTCTTTCTCATATGTGAACTTAATTGATGGCCTCAAAGAGTTTGGGAATTTCACAAGTTCCTCCAGGGATTCAGATCCTTGTAGCCAGATAATAAGTGTCGTCAACATAACGAAGCCAGATTTTAGAAAGGCTATTGCTTTTGCTAAGTGCTTCGTGCTCAAAGTTTTACATGCATATATTCGCCATGAAAGGCGACAGTGAAGAGCCCATTGCCATACCGTCTGTTTGTTTGCAGAAAATGTCATTCAACTGGATATGTGTTGTGGCGACACAGAGGGTAATCATTTCCATGATGGATGGAATTTGTATAGTTGTTCTGTCCTTTAGAATTGGGTCAGCTTCCAACTTGGCCTTGACAATGTTGAGAGTTTCAGCCACAGGTACATTAGTGAAAAGGCTTTGGACAACGAAATTCACTAGGGTATCAGTGATGTCAATTTTCAATGTTTTGGCTATGGAGGACTAGTTTTTTTTGACAAAAGTTGGTGTCTGGCCTGTGAGGGGTTAAACAATTTTAGGAAGTAATTAAAAACAAATACTTCCCCGTTTATGTAAAATAATTCTAAATTATAAAATAATGACCACCGTTTTGAAAATTTTAACATAAAGTGAACGAAAAACGCAATCATAAGTCAAGTCAAATTTGCAAGGTGTGTATGTGAACCAAGATGAATAAAATCGAGAAAAAATTCTCAGTTATGTCAAACTAAAAAAAAAAAAAATGGTCATATTTATTTAGTGTAAACACAGGGCGAATAAAATATACAAAATATAAGTCATTTACTGTTTTGTACATGTATATGAAATTCCAAAATATTTTTCCTAAGATATGTGATACTAGGTTAAAAACATAAAAAATAAGACTGCCAATTTTAAAATATGAATACAGGATGAACTAAGTTCACAAAGGGAAAAGTCTCCTTTGTATGCAGTATATTTAAACCAAGTTTGTTGAAAGATAGAAAAATATTTCCTACGATATTAAATACAATAAGAAATAAATTAAAATGACCACCATTTAAAATGTGCATACAAGATTAACAAAACACACAAAGTAAAGTCTTCTTTGTATGAAGTATATGTGTACCAATTTTGATGAAATTCTGAAAAATATTTCCTGAGCTATCAAATACTGTGCTAAGAATATAAAAATTTTCGCCAATTTGAAAATTTAAACTCAGGATGAATATAATTCACAAAAGTTAAGTCAACTTTGAATGCAGTGTTTATAAACCAAGTGTAATGAAATTCTGAAAAAAGCATTAACTAAGATATGTATTACAGGATAAATGAAATTCACAAAAGTAAAGTCAGCTTTGCATGTAGCAAGTTTGATGAAATTCTGAAAAATATTTCCTAAGATATGTATTACTATGCGAAAAATAAAAAAAGCCTCTATTTTGAAAATATGAACACAGAATAAACGAAATACACGGAAGTAGCGTCAGCTTTGTATGTATTGCATGTGTGCCAAGTTTAATGATATTCTGAAAAATATTTCCTAAGCTATTAAATACTTTGCTAATAAATATAAAAATGTTCGCCATTTTTAAAATATGAACACAGGATAAGCAAAATTTACAAAAGTAAAGTCACTTTTGGATAGAGTGTATATGAACTAAGTTTGATGAAATTCCGAAAAATATTTCTTTAGATATGTATCACTATGCGATAAATAAAAAATGGCCACCATTTTAAAATACGAACACAGGATTAATGAAATTTATAAAAGTGAAGTCAGCTTTGTATGCAGTGTATATGAACCAAGTTTGATGAAATTCTGAAAAATATTTCCTAATATATATTACTATGTGCAAAATAATAAAATTGCCTCCATTTTGAAAATATGAATACATAATAAACGAAATACACGAATGTACAGTCAGCTTTGTATGTAGTGCATGTGTACCAAGTTTAATGATATATTCTGGAAAATGTTTCCTAAGCTATCTAATACTATGCTAAAGATATAAATATGGTCGCCATTTTGAAAATATAAACACAGGATGAACATCATTCACAAAAGTAAAGTCACTTTTGGATACAGTGTATATGAACTAAGTTTGATGAAATTCCGAAAAATATTTCCTTAGATATGTATCACTATGTGCTGATTTTGGTTAAATTCGGAAAAATATATCCTGAGATATGTAGGCCAAATTCTATGCTAAAAATGTAAATCTAGCTTAATCGAACAATGTTTAAATGACCGTCATTACTATATATGATCAGGGCGTAAACTATACATATAAAAGTAATGTCAGATTATAAAATACTATATGTATAAAAAATTTGATGAAACTCGGTCCTTTGGTTCCAAATTTTTAGGACACACACACACACCTATATACACAGACAGAAAGATGATCACATAAGCCTACTTTTTCCTTAGGAAGGTAGGCTAAAAAACTTCATCATTTAAACTGTATACTGCCGCACTTCTTAAAAAATGTGTAAAATACACTGTTTTAAGTATGTTTGTACACAATATATTTTTAACGCATTAATATTTCATATGAAAATACCTAGATTTTATATAACTTTTTTAGTTGCTGAAAGTTTATTTTGCAATCTTAATTTAGGATATGGTAGCCCAGGTTACGTCATAGTAGCGAAAATGTTTTAGCAATTAATCTTAGAGTCAGTTCCAGTTCGGTATTGACGATACACTAATGAGCTCTAATATATTTTCAAATAATAATATGATATTTATTGTTAATTTATTTGCCGAATAAAGGGCGTTAATTCATAGTATATTAGTAAAAAAAAATTATTGGCCTAACATTTATTCTGATGCTACAAACGATACAATTATAATATTGTAGGATGATAGATACTGTTCAGCTTAGATTTATGGCAATCTCATAAGCCATGCATTAGAGAGTTTGTTTTATATTTGGCACATCGACAGGTTCGATTTGTACACTTTTTTGAAAACAATACTGTGTAGCTCGCGATAATTAGGTATTTATTAATAAATTTCCCCTATTAAAAATACATTAAATATACTGAAATCGTAATAAATTTCAGAACAGCAGAAATGTATTGTCAGTGCCCATCATGCCATATATATTAATAAAATTCACTGAAATATAAATTATAGAGAAAATAAAGTGTACAAATACTTGGTGGTAAAGATAAGTCTCCCTTAAATAGATTACATCCCAAAAGGTAAAGAATCACATTAGTTGCAATGACATTTCTCTTTAATATAATTTAAAAAGTAAGTCACTTTGTTTTTGTGCAGAACTTCATGAAAAAGATAAAAACATAAAATAATGAAAATATCGAGTAATTTTCATATATAACATTGACGTACACATACGTTACCTATGAATGTTTAGCTCACGAAATAAAATTAACCTCACGTTCCTGTACAATGATTTAAGATACAGACAATTATCTGGTTTCTACGTGTACTTGTATTAATTATTATTCTTTGCATTCATTGTTGTGTCGTTGTTTATGTACAATCTCCGAAGTAATGGCCACGGCCGTAAAGGAACAGGTCTGGACACTCGCCTGGAAATTTGACCCCCTTGTTGTTTGGCTGCAGTTCACCAAGTTACCGACAATGCTATACATTTTTGGCGCTGTAATCCGGTTGGTCGAGCTCAAATTCCGCCTACTTCCCTCCCACTAACATAAACAATTTTTCAGAACGTATTTTTATTTTTTATCAATTTATGAAATACTTCCTTCGGTCACAATTTTTAATCGTGGCTCCAGAAATCTACACTTACTTTATAATGTTAACAATGGAAAAAAGTGGGCGGGGTTTGAGTCCAACCGCCCGAATTACAGCGCGAAATAGTACGAAACTCTCGGTAACTTGACGAACTACAACCATTCAACAAGGGGGTCAAGCAAAATACATTGGTAGATAGGCGAGTGTCCAGACCTGTTCTTCTACGACCGTGGGAATGGCAAGATGACACGAGATCACGGTGTGTGAAGGTAGAGGTCTTGACACTGAGGAATAAAATGTAACTCCCTTTTGTCGCCGAGCGCTAGTAGTAATTTCGTAGAAGATTTGTCTTGTTTTGTATTTGGCTTAACTTAAAAGGTGAATTTGCTGTCGGAATTGTGTGTATTATATAGTGCAAAGTATAACAGTATAAAGGTAAGTTTGTATTGGAACACACATTTTTGAACCATAAAATGTACTTTTTCAATATTTTACGAGCAGACACACACCGCAACGATTCTAAAATTTTGTAGGGCAGGAAATAATACATTTTGTTCGAATGTGATTGCGCTAACAATAGTACGTAACATTTTTTCCGACGATTTATATAAATGCTCCCACACATGCTAATGCATATACGGACATGAAACATATGTCTACTATATCAGCTTACCTTGTTAACAAATTTTATATCAACAATTGCAAAAACTGTAACACCACCAGATTTAAATAGCCAAATATTTCACCAAATTACTACTAGCGCTCGGCGACAAAAAGCGAGTCACTTTCTCTTGCTGGAGAGCATACGCAGTGTCAAGACCTCTTCCTCTTAAACCGTGCCCGAAATGCATTATTACAGTCGCAATAAATTGTTTTTGTAAGCATGCAGTGATGGCCTTGATAACGAACATGGAAATGAGTACTACAAAACTAAATAGCTGATGCACCCTAATGTAATATAACAATAAGAATGGGAGACTCAAAAGGAATACTGTACTAAAACACACACTTGAAACATACACTAGAATTTTAATATTATTAACGCAAATGTTGCCAAATGCAGTACATATACGCACGATAAAATGCAAAAGCCATCAATAGAGAAGACTGACGATGGCCACTGTCTATGAGTTAGAATGGATAGATATTGGTCAGCAATTAACTGTGAAGTGAAGAACGTTGTTCAATAACATTTGTTTTATGGACGACAGATTGAAAAAATCTGGACAAATGGGAGCAATGCATGCATACCCGTCGATCAATGACAACGCCCTTCACATTTTCCAAATGCAAAGGTCTTGGGCAACTTTACGTGCAATCGTATAACCACTATACTACTCACTGAGTCAAGCGTAGACTGCTATGATTTACTATATAATCTACTGAAATAAATGAAGCGATGACATTTTGTAATAACAATTCACACAACTTGGCTACATACCACTTCTAGGGTGGCACAACTATTTTGACACACAAACATCCACCGCATGGTCCATAGTGGTTTTCCCAAAACAATACATTTTGACAGCTACATATGCAGGCTGTATTGGAGCAGGAGTCTTGCCTCACTATGCAAAAACAACTTAACTAAATGTTTAAAAATTTCCATCATAAATATATGATTTCTCTGCACTAAATGTGTATGTTCATGCCAGTTCTGGTACATGAGATCAGGATAATAATTTTCGGAGGAGTGAGAATTTGACCCTGACTTTTGATCTTTACCCAATTTAAAAAAATGTTATATAACAAAGAAAAAAGTTATAATGTATAAAATTAAACAGCAGGCAAATTAACACTTTATCCGAATATATTACATTTCACTTTAGGTGACACTGACACACATTTAAAACCATTTATACAGAAAGTTTAAAAATATAACACAAATCATTGGTGGATAGTCATGAACTACATTTTTGATAATTATACTATGTTTTGTAGCATACGACTTAGTACTGTATGTGATTTAAGTGCTTGAGACATTATACGTCAATTATGGTAGCATATTAATTACCACCACATCACTGTGTAGCTTGTAAATTTTAGATACAACACCAATGCAATTACAAGAACATGAAAGTCAATAAAAGTTTCGGATTACAAGAAATCTGAATACGTATATTGAGAACAAATTGAAAGAATTACAACTCCGGCATTTATAAAAAAATGTTTAAATTTAATGTAAACTGCTCCCAAAAGTTGCTCTTTAAAACATACCGAAAGAAAAGGAAAGCCCTGTCGACACCCAGTTAACACTGGTGACAAGACCATCCGCCTCTCACAGTGATATCGGTCGTGGCGAGCAGGCATCTTTCTGTTGCTGCAGGTAAGCCCAGCATTGGATTGTGGTTTGCATTAAGGACTTCTGGGTTACCACAAACCTGTGGTAGAAAAGGGTATGTTTTAAGGGCATCTCAGAATAAGTTACAATTGTTGGAAGTGGAATAGGTATGTCTAACGGGTACAGTAGAACCCCCTTTATACGCCATTCAAGGGATACTGCAAAAATGGTGTAAAAAGCGGGAAAGTGTAAACAAAGGGCAAATGCAGAAAAAAGCTTTGAATATTACTAAGTTGTATTAATTTAACATTTATATATCTATTAAAAATTTAACCAACAATTTTCACAAGAAAAAATAAACTCCCAAACAAGTAAAGCCACACCCAAGAATTAAATTTTATTAAAAAAAATTCAAAGTAAAAAAAATACAGTATGTGGTAAATATTGAATAAGCACTGACCAATAAACAAAGTTATGTCTGTGTTTAAAGCAGTTGAACCTACTATTTTAGGGACAAATTTTTCAATTTCCAGTTTCCTGACAGTGACTTTGTGCCGTTTCCGACAATAAAACATAGTTAATTGGTACATTTGTACTCCTGCACCCACATATTCATTAAAATAATTCCTCTGTTGGCCGTAATTTGACACGCAAATCCTAGACAGTAGTTTGATCCAACGTGATCAACTTATGAGGCACAATATCTCTGACGCCGGAACCTCCTGCATTTAACTGCGACGCAAGAGATCACGCATAACGAATGAGTAATTATGGATACAAATTTACTAATAAAGTTGGCAAATACCATTATTTAGGATTATCGTTTTGTATTTGATTCATATTGGCTCTGGAAAAAGTGTAGAATTCAATTGATGTTTTCAGTGTTTATTTATCAATTACGTACTCTTAACGTTCCATCTTACCCTGGAAATAATTTTAGCGAAATTTAAATTATACGGCAGTTTATCGTGTAATCATTGATTGAGAGGGATACATTGTTGACCTGGAATTTAAGAAGGCAAGACTTTATAAATGGGTTATTACATAATATCGGGGAAAGTATTGAAACAATTTGTGATTTTTTAAAGTTAAGTGAGTAATACTTTAAATATATCTATTTTGAAAGAAAAAAATATATGCTTGCAAATTATTTCTCCCTGGCTGCTATATGTACAATTCAGTACGACCGATTTGTTCCAAATTTAGTATTCTGAAACCGGAGGCTGCATAGATAAAATACGTTAATAATGTTGGTAGGCAAGTTTATTTTATGATACGTTTAAAAAAAATACTTGAAAACTGTTTTTTTTCTATATTTCGAAATGCAACTGTTATATTCCATCGAATGTTGCGAAATTTTGACACTGTGATAGTATTAATTCTTTTTAAATAAATGTATTTTGGCAACTAGATTCTGTATTATATTTTCTCGGGCACACTTACATAGTATGATATATTCCAGATTGAGAATATGTAAAAATTGAAAAACATTGCTAGGTGATAAAATAATACCCTGCACATTCATAGGGTGTGCAACATAATTATATAGTTGCAGAAGTAGGATTTCTTATTTTTAAGTATACGGTTACTTTCACGTACATCTCAGACACATGCTATCCCATCACACATCTATAAATTTTTAAAATAAGTTTGTATTTCCCAAAAATCAGGAATTCCTCAAACTGCAAGTTAAAATATTATAATGAACACGCAGCAGTGGATTGTATATTGTCATGTCACTGTACTGTAGGGAGCTAAGGAGAAGTTTAGTGTTAAGAATGTAGAGATGTGCAAATTAAACTATGGTGTATTCTTTTATTCTAATGTAAAGCCAAAGTGACAAAGATGTTATCCTGTCCACATTAGATATTGCTTCTGAAAAGTTATAAGCAGACTGGAAATTTTCATCACACTAATATATTTATTCCCTTTTTTCTTACTTATCATTATTAGTCTCTTCATACGTAACAAGAAGTTACCAGCATAACTAATAAGCCTACTTTCCTCAAAGTGGGTGTAAATTAAACCTGAAAGTTAAAGTCGTTTACGTACATCTAGGCATATTAAACACTATTTAGACATATGGTAAACGAAATATACAAAACATATGCCATATGGCGGAAAAATTATTATGAGAGGACTTTCTATCATAAAGATAAATGTGGTTGCAATTTACAAAATATTACCAATGGATGATGGAAATACAAACACCTATTTAACAAAATTCATAAATGTCAAGTCAGTATGTTAAGTAAAATATGTGTACTAAGTTTATTACAGTTTAAAAAAATATTCCCTCATTTATGTAAAATTATTCTAAACACAAAAGAATGACCACGTTTTGAAAATATTAAAATAACGTAAAGTCAAAAGTCAAGTGAAATTTTCATGGTTCTATGCGAACCAAGATTAATAAAAACAGGAAGAAAATTTTCTCAGTTAAGTCAACCTAACAAAAAAAATGGCAACATTAATTTTATATAAACACGGGACAAATAAAATATACAAACGTTAAGTTAGTCACTGTTTTGTTTATGTACATGGAATTTAGAAAAATATTTTATACGATGTGCGAATCCAGGTTCAAAACATTAGAAAAGACTGCCAATTTTAAAATATGAAAACAGGATGAGCAAAGTACACAAAAAGAAGTCACCTTTGTATGCAGTATATTTAAATCAAGTCTGCTGAAATATCGAAAAATATTTTATACGATATTAAATACAATGCCACAAATATAAAAATGACCGCCATTTTAAAAATATACCCACAAGATGGGCAAAAAAAGCAAAGTCAAGTCTTCTTTGTATGAAGTATAGCCTATGTGTACAAATATTGATGACCTCCTGAAAAATATTTCCTAAGACATGAACTGCTATGCTAAAAATGTTAAAATGGCCACCATTTAAAAAAAAATATGAACACAGGATGAATGAAATTCACAAAAGCTTTCTATGTAGTGCATGTGCACGAAGTATGATGAAATTCTGAAAAAAATATTTCCTAAGCTATCTTAACACTATGTTAAAACTGTAAAAATGGTCGCCATTTTGATATTATAAACACAGGATGAACAAAATTCACAAAAGTAAAGTCACCTTTGCATGCACTTTGTGTGTACCATGTTTGATTAAATTCAGAAAAATATTTCCTAACGTATGTAGGCCTAATGCTATGCTAGAAATGTTAATCTAGCTTAATCGCACAATGTATAAACGATCATAATTTAAAATTATGATCAGGGCGTAAATAAAATATAAAAATATTTAGTCAGATTACAAAGTACTATATGTGCACAAAGTTTTATGAAATTCGGACCTCTGGTTCAAAATTTTTAGGACATACACACACATTTATTTATTTATTTATACAGGCACGTAGACAGAAAGCTGATCTCATAAGCATATTTTTTCCTTAGGAAAGTAGGCTAAAAACTTCATCATATAAATTGAATACTGTTGCAATTCTTGAAAAATGTGTAAAGTACACTACTTTAAGTAAGTTTGTACAATACACTTTTTGTAACGCATTAATATTTCATATGAAAATATATAGATTTTACATGAATGTATTTGTTGGGTGCCCTTAGTTATTTTTCCAATCTTTATTTAGCACGTGGTAGCCCTAGTTACGGTGTAGTGACAAAAATCTTTTATCTTTTAATTTTTGAGTCAGTTACAGTTCGGTATTGACAATACACTAAAGAACTAGTATGTAAAACCAATGTAATTTATTTACCTTCAGGGTATTTTTATAATCTACCATTATTTATACAAAATATTGTTTCCGTAATTCCTTTGTGGATACTTGCACAATTGAAAACATATTTTTAGCAAGCAATAAATGAGACTTCTTTCTTTTTCGCTACGTGTATTAGTCATCGTAACCGCCTTAATGAACAAATTATAATGTATTTAAATGTCTGTATTAGCTTACTGAACCTTTAAAAATGACTATGTGATTCATAGTATTTCGAAACAAGAATATGACATTTATTGTTTATTTATTTACCGAATTCATAGTGCATTAGATAAAAAGAAACAAACAAATTAATTAGCCAAACATATATTCTGATGCTACTAAACGATAAGTTTATACTAATTTAGAGTGATTGATACTGTTCAGCTTAGATTTATGGCTAATATCATAAGCCATGCATTAGAGTGTTTGTTTTATATATGGCACACCGACAGGGTCGTTTTACACACATTTTGAAAACCATATTCAATATTGTCTGTTAATGTTGTGACCTATAAAGTCGCTCCCGTATGATAGTCAGGTTTTTCTTGATACGTTTTTCTAATTAAAACAATTAAATATACTGAGTATGTAATAAATTTCAGAACAGCGGAAAAGATATTATCAGTGCCCATCATGGTGGTATATGAAACATAAGTTGTTATAGAGAAAATAAAGCGTATAAATACTTAGTGGTAAAGATCAGTCTCCTTTAAATACATCACAAAAGGTAAAAAATTACGTTGGTTACGTTGACAGCTCTCTTCATTATTAGTTAAACAGTAAGGGCCGTATCTATAAACGGCTTTCGAAAGCGCTGTTAGCAGACATTCAACTGGCAGCTTGTCAACTACTCGCAACCTTTAAACGACTTTTGGGAGTTTGCCAGCTGAAAGCGCTTACACATCCACTCAAAGTGTAAATTTGGCAACATAGCACCATTTTTATTCCTTTGGATAGTACGCAGAATGAGTATAGGAACACACCCTACAATTTTCGATCGTCTTTTCTGAAATTTCACCAAATTTCACTTTTGTTGTGCATATCTGAGATGATGTTATTGTCATTGGATTTATGTTAGGTATGTAAGCAATGTTTTTTTGTGAAGAAACGGTTAAAGTAGTATTTGTGAGGGATTTATTCAGTGAGAATAATATTGTGTTTGAATGGGAAACAGTACAGATTTTACAATTGCTGAAAACCAATGTTTGTATTATTCAATAAAGAAATACATAAAACGCAAAATAAAAAAACCAACTATGAAATAACCTGTCACACGAGACACTTGGCGAAAGTACAACATTTTAAAATTTAATTGTTTATTTTTACAGCTGACATAATTAACGTAAGAAACTAACGACGATATTGCGATCATAAACACGTCAGATAAAATGTGTACATACATAAAACGTTTTCGTTAATAAGTATTTACCGTCATTTTCGCAAAATGCTGTTACTATTTTCACGTAACATTTTCTATTATTTTCGAAATAAAGGTACAAAAATTGCAAACATACACACGTGCATTAACAATTTTGGTTTGTGAAAAGTCCCACCTTGTAGCAAACCCTCCATGGAATATTGCCTACACTTTGACGGATATGGTATACTAAACAGTAGCTTCTGTTTGTTGAATACTTTCATATAAGTAATTCCTAAACTCGTTCTAATAAACAATATTGTTAAAAAATTTTGCATTTTCTTAAGTAACAAGTATCGTTTGACAGGTTATTCCAGAAAAGATCCGCCGCCATTGTTATAAAAACAATGAAAACAGCTGAAAAGGCTTTCGAATCACCGTCTGACCAAATTCACCTGAAAGTGGATGGCTCTTCACTTCCAGGCAGTCAACCAACCAACGAAAGAGCTTTATAGTGTGTGTTTCGGCCAGATCAGACTTTCGGTGACTGGATAAGAACAGAAAGCCGTTTATTTATACGGCTCCAAGTAACTTATTTTGTGCAGCACTCAATGAAAAATATAAAAAACATAAAACAATGATAACATTGAGTAATTTTCTTATATAACTTTGACCTAACAATACGTTAGCTGTTAATGTTTAGCGTTAACTAAATTTACCTCACACTCCTGTACAAAGATATAAGATACATACAAATATCCACTGGTAACATAGTTTCTACGTGTACTTTTTATACTTTTTTGCTTTCATTGCAATGTCGTTGTCTATGATATTACTGTTAATGTACAATATCCTAAGCACGGTCTTAGAATTACAGGTCTGGACCACGGCCGTAGAAGAACAGGTCTGGACACTCGCCTGGAAACTTGTCCCCCTTGTTGTTTGGCTGTAGTTCACCAAGTTACCGATAATACTATGCATTTTTGGCGATGTAATCCGGGCGGTCGGGCCCAAATTCCGCCCACGCCCCTTCCACTAAGATAAACAATTTATCAAAACGTATTTTTTTAATCAATTTATGAAATACTTCCTTCGCTCACAATTTTAAAGCACAGCTCTAGCAATCTTTACTTACAGTACTTTATAGTGTTAACAATGGAAAAAAGTGGGCGGAGTTTGAGTCCGACCGCCCGGATTACAGCGCCTTCTCGGTAACTTGACGAACTACAGCCCATCAACAAGGGGGTCAAGCAAAATACATTGGTAGATATGCGAGTGTCCAGACCTGTACTTCTTCGACCGTGGTCTGGACACTAGCCTATCTACCAATGTTATTGAGTTGGCCCCTTTATCACTGAATGCGCCACTTGCAATGAAGCGTTGTTTTAACGATGCAATACAGCGTCGTTCTAGCAGTGCTCCTAGCACTTCCGACAGTATCTTGCTCCTTGTCGATCCATTTGTGCAGTGTTGAAGCAACACCAGGGTGCCAGTGGCGCCAAACAGTCATATGGGGGTCATTTTAAACTCCAAGTTTCAAGACCTGTTCCTCTATGACCATGCTCCTAAGTAAAATCAGAGTGACACGAAATGTATGATTATAGTTGCAATAAATGGTTTATGTAAGCGTGCCGACTGCAGTAATGGCCTTAATAACGAACGTGCAGGAAACTACTACAAAATTAAATGGCTGATGCACCCTAATGGGACATAAAAATAAGAGTGGGAGGTTTAAAAGTAAGACTACTAAAACATACACTTGAAAAATACACTGGAATGTTAAAATTACTATCGTAAATGTTGGCAAATGTAGGCAGACTACATATATATGCCCGATGAAATACAAAGGCCGCCTATGGATGCGACTGGATGATGGCCACTGTCTATAAGGTAGAAAGGAGAGGTTTTTGTCAGCATTTAACTGTTAAGTGTAGAACGTTGTTCACTAATTTTTTTTTATTAACGACAGATTGAAAAAATCTGTAAAAATGGGAGCACAGCGTGAATACCCGTCGATCAGTGGCAACGCCCTTCACGTTTTCCAAATGCAAAAGTCTTGAGAAACTTTACGTGCAACCGTACCAATATCGCCGCGGTGTAAGGCGAGTATTATAAACACTATATTACCTCACTGAATCAAACGTGCTCAGATTTACAATATAATTTCTGAAAAAAATTAAGTAATGATATTTTGTAATAAAATCTCACAGATCTTGGCTACAAACCACATCTAGGGTTGCACATCTATTTTGACGCACTAACATTCGCCTCATAGTCCACAGGGGTTTTACCTAAACAACACTTATTGACAACCGTAATTGTGAGCTGTATTGGTGCAGGAGTTTTGCCTAATTACGCAAAAACAACTTAAGTAGACGAATAAAAGTATTTACCATAAATATATAATTTCTCTGCACTCAATTTGTATGTTTATGAAAGTTTTGGTACAGGAGATCAGGATAATAAGTATCGGAGGATTTCGAATAAGATGCTTACCTTTGATCTTTACCCAATTTCAAAAATGTCCTATTACATAGAAGAAAGTTATATGTCAAAAATAATAAAGCAGACAAATTAACACTTTTCCGGAATATATTTCATTTTACTTAAGGTGACACTGACTCGCACATATAAAACTATTTGTACAGAAAGTTTAATAAAATAACACATATCATTGGTGGATAAACATGAACTACATTTTTGATAATTATATTATGTTTTGTAGCAGACGATTTAGTACCATATGTGATTTAAGTGCTTGTGACATTATACGTCAATTATGCTGGCCTATTAATTACCACATCATCGTCACTGGGTAGCTTGTAAATTTGAGATACTACACCAATGCAATTACAAGAACACTAAAGTCCGTACAAGTTTCGGATCACAAGACATTTAAATACGTATATTGAGAATAAATTGAAAGGATTACAACTCGGGCATGTATAAAAAGTTTTTCAAATTTAAAGAAAACAGCACCCAAAATTTGCTCTTTAAAACATACTGAAAGAAAAGGAAAGTCCAGTCGACACCTAGTTAACATTGGTGACAAGACCAACCACCTCTCACTAGAGTGCTATCGGTCGTGGCGAGGAGGTATGTTGCTGTTGCGTTTTAATTGTTTTTTGCCTTAAGGGGGCGTTTCACCAAAAACTTTTATTGTTTTAAACATTTTCACATTTGTACGAGATATGGTTTGCTTTGTAGACATACTTCGTGGCTATTTTTAATGTATTGAAAATTTTTGCAGCTTTTGTTGTTATTTTATAATAACACATCAAAGTCCAAATTTGCATAAAACGGTTTTATGATTCAAAGGAAAATCAACTGACTTTCCGAACTGATATAATTCACACTGAATAACGATGTTATATATGTCTCCTGTGTAACAAAAATAATCGAAAATTTGAAATTTACAAAAATTTGAAATTAAAACTTAGATGATTCAAGAATGTTTTAAACTACAAAATAATTTTATTTTTTGTATTTAAATATGAGACTTTGTTGCTTATCCCTTAATTATTCAGTGTGCATTTTTTCCAGTTTGGTGAGACAGTTGATTTTCCTTTAAATCATAAAATCATTTTATGCCAATTTTGGCTTTGACATGCCAATATATAAAACTATGAAAGCCAAAATTCGTTCATTACAGTATAATGTGGTTACAATGTATGTCCACAAAACAAACCATTTCTCGAACAGGTATAAAAATGTTTGAAAGAATACAATTTTTCCATCAAGTGCCCCCTTATGGAATTCTTGGTTACCGCAAACATGTGATAGAAAGAGGTATGTTTTATGGGGCATCTCAGAAGCAGTTACAATTATTCTAAGTAGAATAGGCATATCTTACAGGTGTGTCTAAAGGATAGCTCAAAAGTAGACATATGCGCTAATGGCATCGGAGAGTGGGATGGATTATGTCGCATGTATTTTGTAAAGGGGTATTCTGCAGCTCTTTAAGGCATGTCTAACAGGTAAACCTTAATGGTATCTGGGCTATGTCACAAGTATTTGGTTTGCTATGCATTAATGGTGGTGGTGCTACAACTCAGGAGAGGGAGGGTGAGAAGATATGGCAGTAGTGTTGTATGCCTTAAAGACAGGAAAGGGGGATGTCTTTTAAGGTAGACCTTAAGTGAATATGGGCTGTACCACAAGGGTAAGAGAGAGAGAGAGAAAGGGAGAGAGAGAGGGTTTATGTTTCAAACATGTCTCAGGAGATTGGCAAGTGGTGAGGGGGTAGGTAAGAGTGCATGTCTCAATAAGTAGGTTACATGAGGAGGTATGTCAGAGTGTATCACATGCCTGTGGAGGGTTACAAGAGAAAGGGGTATTCTTTAAGAGCTAGGGGTGTGTCTCAAGAAAGGGCAATTTCTCCAATCAGTCACATGCCTCAGTAGATGGGAACCAACCCTTCCCCCTTCTGGACAGGACCAGCCATTCACATACCAGCAAAACCACTTCTCCTACCTCCAGCAACATCTTATTCCCCTCCCCTACCTTTCTGGGTAGGGTTAACACCACTTCCCCTCCCAGGCTAAGCACCAGCAATTCATTACCTTCGTGACACTTAGGTACTATTCGTACCAAATGGGTCCCACAGCCAATCAGAAATCAGGACACGCCCCCTATCTCCTCCTGGAGACACTTCTTGGCCAATCAGAGACCTTGCTCCACCCTCTGGGGGCGGGTCGTATGCTATTAAAATGTAGGTTACGCGGATTTTGCTCCAAGTTGGGCAGAACTCTTCCGCAGCCCCAACCAGCAAACACACATAATTATTCTCTATTTTCTGAAAGATGACACAAATACCTTCTAAGCAAACTATTTATAAGTACATCAATGGACTTAACCAGCATTGACAACAATCTATTTCCATTCAATTAAAGTTAATCTCCAGTCAAATGTTCCTCCGGGTGTTACTTCTCCAGGTCATGGGAAATGTGTGAATGTGTCATCCATGAGCTTATTGCACTAAATTAAATTATAAAATTTTTAAATAATTTTTTCTCTTAACTACATCAATTCCGGAGTTAAATTTTAGGGACTGCAATTCTTGAAAAGGCAATAAATTGTTAACATTAAAATTGGAATGTGTATTTTCTTAGATCGTGTCACTAAGCTGTCGGATAACTAAAGAGATACTGTATTTCACATTGTGAGTGGAGGACAAACATGAAGTGTAAAATTGGTTGTAGGAGTCATCATGAAGAATACAAATTGTCAATATTATTAAACACTCGACAAATAACTACCTCTTACTAAAATTTAATTTCTTGCTATAGAGGTGATAGTAAGAAAAAACATGAGGTTTTAAACACTGTCGCACGTTAACCTTAAAATAAAGTATTGTCACTTCTAGTTCTTTAGTGTAGACAGCTCAAACTAAAGTGTAACTTGAATTGTAGTGTAAATACATTTTGACCATAAATCTGCGAAATGAAGTAGCAATAGAATAGAACAAATAAACTTCAAAGAGCTCATTACGAAAATGTACCATAAGTCCGTACGTGCTACACTAAGATTTATGAGCTAAGTATACTTTTCTTTTTTTTTACACTTGGTGATAATTTTTTTTGCCGAACTATTTACACGTATAGCGGTATTTAATTAGGCCTATGTGATTAATTAGTGCAGCTTACCTATTGCAATAATCTCATAAATTATGTAACCAATTATTGCAAAATGCAGTCATTAAATGCTTTAAATTTAAAGCTAATTTAGTGTGAGTACTGAACTTACACCATTTGTTTAAGAGCCGTATCAGGGTGTGTTATCTCTATAGGGCTTTCGTTGACCGACCATTTAATTTCATGACCAACCGTAGGCGCTAGTGCTTTGTTATGATTCCGTGCAGGCGAAATGGCCCTGTTTTAATAATATTGTAATGGCGTCCGTTTGTGACACACATACACATTAAAAATGACGAAGTGTTGTGCACTGTTGACAAGATAAATCGGCTTCAAAATACAAGCTTCCTGTGGTTTACGATCATTATCGATTTGAGGTTTGGAAGAAACCCATAGCCTCGCCCAGATTTACCCATAATGTGTAGTAATTATATCTACAGAAAATTGAAGATTCGCAGTTTGCATTTCTGGTCAAACTGTTTAAGCCCTGGCACAAAGCAGCTCAACGCAGACTCATAAGACTGTATATACCAGGTAAGAATTTGTTACATAAATAGTTTCCCTTTTGTTCGCTTTTTATTAAATTCCTCTGTTAATCTTGCCAACTTGTTTCACTGAGGCACACCCCATTTTTTTCACAGAGATGCCCATATTTAACATTTTTAATGGCCCTACCATTTAATTTTCTGTTCTCATACTCTACAATTTTGTGTACATTTGCCCCATTTTTTTAATGTCCCTGCCCTACAATTATTATTGCCCCTGCCCTATAATGCTCCTGCATTATTAATTTCCGTACCCCTGCCCAAAATATTTTGTTCCCTAGTCGATGATTTTAAGTGTTCCTACCCCAAATTTCTCCAACCTTGATTTCCTTGCCTACTGTCATAGTTTCTTAAAACGAAGTCGTAACTATAAAAAAACCTTTCGGGAGAGGGTTAAGCAACATTAAAGTAGGCAACCGTACAAATGCTAAAATTGCGGAATTTGCTATCCTAATTTTCATGCGCCATTCTGTACCTATAATTACTATCTTCTTCTCATGTGTAGTGCTTACGTGATCATACTCAGCCTTTTATAACACCTTGTGAAGTAACTTAAAACATTATTAGTTACTGAAAATGTATGTCAATTAGGCCTATCACAAGCCAACGTACGAGATTTCTACGCAAATAGCCTGGGAAAGGCACCTAATGTGCAAAAGCTATTCGACTAAGTCGTAACACAGCAAGCATGATCTAACCTAATTATGGATTTATTTAAAAATGACCACAAAGAATATAAATGTATTTTCAATTAGTTATCAGGTGCCCAGTTAATTTTTTTTGTACCGCACTTCAATGAACTGCAAGTAAATTATTATATTCGAACGAGAACAACATGCATGTTTACTTTTGGGTTAAGTCACCTCGTCATTATTTACTCATACATATCTCCGAGTACGCAGCAAAATTATCTGCTAGGCTTTGTTCGTAGATTCTTCGGTTTTAATTAATTATGAAACTAGACGAATTCGTTTAATTTCTCTGTAACTTGATTATTTCAATCAAGGACAAAATATTGTATCACTGTTTAGCATTTGCCCAGAGAGTTTGTTTGGAACCAGCATCGTCGTGTGTCGTCACGTACATGGTGTCCATTTCATTGCACACAGTAACTTTATTTTACCGCTAGTTGCTTACAAATAATTAGTAATGTGCTAATTGTTGGAAGAGTGAATAATTTAAAAATGTGTGACGTGACAAAACCAGTTTGTTATTATAATGTATTTATTTTTGTCATACATCATGAGAGGAACAAAAATTTTTCAAATTTTCTATGGCCGGTTGACATTCTTATGTGTACAGGTTCTCGTAAATGGGACATGGAAAACAAATCCTTAGGCCTAACCGAAATTTGCCGAAGTTTTACTCTTTATGGCAACTTAAACAACAAAATATAAATGTTACAGTGAAATAATGACATATTAAAATAATGCTTCTATGTTAAGTCACGTCAATTACATATAATAATAATAATAATAATTTGTCTTGCTATCCAAACACCCCTACAACATAATTTCCAAAGCCCGACACCATCTTCTCCCGCAACAAACTCCACTTCCTGACCGACCTAACCAGCATCGACTGTATTTCGGTGAATATGTAAAAAAATCTATGTAATAACTAGGAACATGACAATTCTGAGAAGTCTGTCTTCAATAATAATTCATTTTTAAATTACCATGCAATTATTTTTTTTTTTAATTTTGTGTGTGAAGTTCCAACATGCTGGTGCAGATTATATATTTATTTAGTAAGACAATTTTGCATTAAATTTGTTTCAAAATGCCGCAAGGTAAGTTTTGTTCTGAAGCTATTTTACACATCATGGAGCATTTTTTGATATCAAAATAACTAATTTTTATTAAAAATTGGCAGTGATATCAATATATATATTTATCCAAAACTAATTGTTTCTCACAAAAACAATTTTTATCTCATCCTTAATTAAAATATGTTTGAGTCTGGAAATATTGTTATATTGGAAAAGCTTTTGCTTAAAATGGTGTGAAACAAATATTTAGGGCACATATTTTAACCAAATGTTATTTTAAATAATGTAGACTCATTTAGTCCAACTACATAAATCTATATTTGAATGTTTTAGAATTCTCTTTGTATTGTATTTTTTCTTCATTTGTGTTGTATTAAACAAAGTTGGCTTAGTAAATTTGTTTCCTACCAGATGCAGCAGACAGAGAAACTATTGAAACAACTTTCAATCTCCTTCCTTTGAATGCTGAGCAGGACACGAATCATGATGAGATGAGGAATGAAGCTTTCCAACCGAGTGAAAAACATAAAGATACACTCAAATTCCTGACATTTTGTGTGATTTAGGGAGGGGTTAGTAGATGTTTAAATATCCACATAATTTTGAGCATGACCCAGGGCAGATTATGTACTCTGTCTTGTGTGTCCAGCAGCCTGGAAAACAGGGAATACTTCGGTAAGTCAGGGAAATATGGGTTTCCAACAAATTTGTGAAAATTCTCGAATTTTTTTAAAAGTCGTATAGTTACTTTTCAACTGTTTCGTATTTCTGTACGTTCTGTCGGAAATTTTCTTTAGTTTTACTAAGGGGTTAAAAAAATACAAATAATGCTGTGAAAGTCGTTTATAGATATGGCCCTAAATCTTTGAAAAAATAATATATTTTTATTAAAACCAATATAATAAATGGCGAAAACGTATACGCGCAAGGAAACTTCCTAGGCCGTCGGAAATGTTTGACTCTGAAGAGACAAATAAACGGCGCTGAGAAGATTCTTAAATAGGACTACTTGAACTGACAAAATATGACACTGCCACTTTTCCTGTGGCCACTACAGCACTAATATAATCATTAGTTAGTAATGAGTTGCAATCCATAATTTTCATGTGAGTTTGTATAGATATCATTGTTTCACAACTTCGATGTATTAACTGAATGCCATGGCTATAATATTACGTTATTGAAATTAAGAGTATTTGTAACTGTCTTTGCAATTATATTTTCACCGATGAATATACTAATTATAAATGTCGCTAATGAAGTCTTACATCTGGATGAGTAGGTTAATGTATACATGGCTTACTATTGTATGTGTCAAAAACATTCTGATTTTTTTCTTAATTTTGATTATATCTGCCTAGCAGCTTAACGAATCGTGCGAGGGATAATATGTGTTAAGGAGTTTAATAACATAATTATTATGTTTTTTAATTTTATAGATGCATGCTGATGCCCTGTTGATTAAGAGACTTACCTATAAACGATTTTCGGTTGTTATCCAATTTCCGAGAGTCTTTTCCGGCCATAACACGAACTATTAACCTCTTTCGGTGGTTGATTGACTGCCTGAAAGTGAAGAATCATGTACTTTCAGGTTAATGTGGTCAGACTGTGATTAGATAAGCTGTTCAGCTGTTTTCATTATATTTTTATAACAATAGTGACTGTACTGTTCTCCATGCTTAAACACAATATTATGCTCACTGAAAAAATCCCTCACAAGTACTACCATAACCGTATTTAACCTTAACTAAAAACATTGCTTACATACCTAACCTAAATCCAATGATAATAACACCATCTCAGATATGAACAACAAACGTGAAATATGGTGAATTGTCAGCAAAGGCAATCGAAAATTGTAGCGTACATTCCTATACTATTTCTAAGTATTATAAAAAGGAAGAAATAAAGGCGCTATGTTGCCATATTTACACTTCAAGTGGCTGTGGAAGCGCTTTCAGCTGGCAAGCTCCCGAAAGTCGTTTATAGGTTGCGAGTAATTGTCAAGCTACCAGTTGAATGTTTTCTAACAGTGCTTTCGAAAGCCGTTTATAGATACGGCCCTAAATGTTTCCAACAGCATGAAACTCATTCATTTAAAGACACAATATGATTAATTACGTGGAATGTTCATATGTCCCATTAATATGCTCGTGTTACAAATATTTACAAATTATAAGATGTTACTTATGCATCTTAAATAATTAAAAATTTTGGACGAATCAGAAGAAATGTATAGCCGTATCATATCATTCTTCACTGTGGATTCATTGAGTTACTTTTATCACTACAAGTTTTACAGAATTATTATTTTACTAATGTATCACCATTACAGAGCACCCAAATCAGGGAAATTCTGCACTACACTTAAGTATTGTAGCTTGCCGCCATGATAATCGAAGAAGCTGACACTTCAGATTCGATCAAGTCGTGGCTAAGGAAAAAACAAAGAGAACTAGTGTTCTCCCATAAACACATGCATGACAAGAAAAATAACATTTTCAAATGTGCAGAACGGACGCTGTCTTCTGCAGAGGAATATGAGAACCCGAATTTCCTTCATTTAGGTGTCCCGGCTGTGGTGGACACTGGCAGATGACACTTGGCAACGTTGCGCATCTGCCACACAAGCCAGCGTAGCTGTTGGGAGGAATCTACACAGCGCATTCTCACAGGAATAACTCACAACTGTAGCCACGTACTGAAGTCCTTAATTCATAGATAAATGCTGCAAAAGGAGTCTCTATAGATAGCTGAATAGACTGAATTGAAAGATAACTATACGAAGTCTATTTTTATCAATGTATATGTATATTTGTAACGTGCGCAAACGTTCAGTCAAACGAATTATAGGTCAAAGTTTCCTAATTACTCCGCTTATTTGCCAACATTATAATTTTTTTAAATTTTAATTGGTTCGGATATCGTAAAAATCAGGCCTATGTTAGTTGAATAAATCGTTTTTATTTACAAAGAGAATTTTAACTAAGATAATCAAGCTATCGACTTCAGTATTTACGCTGGTATTTATTTTAAATTATAAATGGTTTGGTTTTAATAAAGTTAGGCTCCATGGTTAAACTGTTTAAACAAATGTATAGAACAGTTTAACTATGTACGCTCCTTTCTTATTAAATAATTAGTTATGTTCCAAAATGAAGTAAATAAAGTCACGTCCGTACATATTGAAAATGTACTTGTTTGCAAAAATAAACAATAGTGCTTTGAAGGATTCACTTGGCGTCTTTGTGAATATTTACTATTGTCATATTGTGGTTTTTTAACTTCTTTATTCTAATATAAAATGTTTAGATTCAGAAAATTGCGAAATATATCCTTGGTGTCTTCTGTCATACAAGTGATAAACTCAATCACTTATACACCGCTAAAATAACTTTTTATAACATATAGCTTAATATGTTATATATCAATAATAAGAGTGCATTGAATTTTTAAGAATTTTTTTATATTTGTATATATTTCCTTTACCGTATCTCGTTGTAGCAAACTACAAGTATCACATACCAGTTCAATATGTTGTGAGGAAAGCAGTTTGATGTCAATAGTAGATTACTTGAAGCGTACCTCAACCAAGCGAAAACTTTCGAGAGCCTTATTGTGTTTTATGTTAAATTATACGTGTTTATCACTAAGCATTTTGGATTTTGCTATGAAATTAGGATGAGGTGAGCGAAGAACCTTAACCGATACTGTAATCACAGCAAAAAGACTAGCATTACGTAAGGAAAAAAAATGTTGGGTGCTATTAAGTGAATTTGGTGACTGGAACTATAATTAATGATATCAGTGTCTCTAGTTTTTTTTTTAGTATGATCGTCATTAGGTATTTGTGTGACTTCTGTGTTCTCTTCTACACATTTCTATATATGAAGCAAATAACTAAGAATAAAATTATAGCAATTATATATATATGTATAATGTGAGAGACTTAGGAAATATTTTACGGTGTTTTTCTTAAAAATCATTACTATTTTACTATATTTTTCAGACATTAAAACATTTTGAAAACGTTTTATATCTTCTGCGATAAAAAAAATGAGAATGCAAAAAACTATCCCAGTTGTTAGTAAAATAAATCCTAAATGGCCACTTTCTAAACATCAACACAGAACCTAAGTCTCCTGCAGTTTCTTATACAACTGTATAGCGTCATTGCTTATTCACAAACACACAAGAGACAACAAAAAAATTTACAGCGCAAATAAATTTAGCTAATATTTTTACAAATGTTACCATTTTTTATGCGTGAGAAAGTTATTAAAAATATCAAATATCGCGGACGCTCAGTTATTCAGAAATAACCTTTCTTCTCATAAATAGGCAAAAATTTCTTCATAAATTTAACCAATTCGTAATTGGTAGCTCTATTATCACTTAATCCAGATTGGTCGCCACCACTCAAAATATTTTCTATATCAGCCACGTTTTCAGAGTCTGCCAATAAGTGTGGTAGATCGAAAATGGCTATCAGGAAACCATAAACTCCTTTCTTTTCGTATTCTTCAGTAAGTTCCTGGAATGTGATAGCCTTCTTCTCCAGCCCCAGTAGTTGCAGTGTCGAACACAGCTCCTTGTGGTATTCTCTGAGAAGATCCTCTTCATGAGCAACACGTACTTCAAATGTGGGACTTGTCGTAATAAAATGTTGCAGATCTATGGCACAGGAAGAGTAGTAGACCTGTTGAAAGTCCACCATCCTGACATCTTCCACATTCCCAGTGACATCGTTGTATTTGAACAGCAAGTTGTTGACCCACAGATCAGCATGGGACAAGACGTTCAGTCGGTTACCTTCGGGAGAAAGCTGTTGTCTTAATCGTTGGCAATATGTATCGCCTGCCTTGAGTAACTTGTTGGCCATCGTCTCGCCACCTTCTGGCCAGGAGCGGACCATCTTGGAAATCGATACAATACTGGGGTTCAAGAAACCCTGGACAAAATCTCTCGACGATTTTTCTGTCATTATGCTTTCCTTGAAAGATTCCATAAGCATCGGGTCAGCGTTATGCACAGCTACGGACGCTGCATGATACCTGCCTAGTGTCTTCATTACGAGCAAGCAGTGGTTGAGGTCCAAACCTCGCTGTCTTGTTGCCATCCTGAAACCTTCGCGAGCTAAGTCAGAAACAATTAACAAATAAGGAAATTCATTTTTAGAGTAAATATGTCTAGCTGCGAAAGGTTTGAACATTCCTGGAGCGACACCTTCTAGGATATCTTGGATCCTAGGGAAAACTTGACTAAATACTTTTATTTCGTTTGGAAATGTGTTAGATTTGGCTACCATTTTCTGAACTTCCATTCCTTGAGGTATTTTCTTCACAATTAAAAAAATTTCACTTTCTTTTTTGCTGTCACGTTGTAGTTGCACGGAGACACGTTGGATGTCGCTCATGTAGTGGTCGCCCTTACTGACCATTTCTTTCGCATGATAGTCGATGACCAATAGCGAAGGGTCTCTTTCAACCTCTTGTAAAACATTCTGTAACCAAGTCTTGTCAACCCATGATGCGGAGATGGGGCTTTCCGTTGCCATCGTAGCAAAACTGGGCTCTGAAAAATAAAAAACATACTTTTCGTGGCCATCGTCACTACGTTGAGTTGAACATAATTATTAATAAAAGATAAATAAGTTTAAAAATTTATAAAGACTATAATAAGTTCACAATATCACCATAATGGAAGACACGGTCACTAAGTTGTACAAAAAATTTAAAGCCAATATTTAATTCCAGCAAAAAAATAAACGTAGTTTCAACCGGCAACTAATCAAGCTTTTATGAAAATATTACTGTTAATTATTTAAGAAACCAACTTCTCATGAAAATTGCTGACCAAGTGATGTTAGTAATCGAAGTTACTTAATTTTACATTCTGAGAGATAAATATTTTCTATGGATAAAATTATACAAATATTGTATTTTTAAATTAATCAATATTGTACCTTAGGAACTTGCAAACTTAAGTAATTTAAGAAGAATGCATGGAAAATTAGTAACCTGTATAACGGATAGCAACTTAAGCTTTTAAAATTTATATATACATATTTTATATTTTGAAGAGACCTGTATTTATATACGTCCCTATAACCTTTCTACGTACGCTTATATTATGAAGATGAATTACCAAGAGGGATTATTCTGAACCTATAATATACCTCCTACACACATATATAAATTATAAGAGTACTTTAATTTATTTTTAATTTTTCAGTACACTATTTTTAAGGAAAGGTTGTTTTTAAATGTTATTTTACTTTTTATCTTTTGCATGTGGGAATCATGCCGGACGATACCGCTGATTGGCGGTTTTCTCGGGGATCTCCCGTTTCCACGTCCCTTCATTCCGGCGCTGCTCCATACACAAATCATGCCGCTCCTCACCAGCCTAAGTGTTAAGTGTCGACCAAAATCTCTTCATTCTTCACTCACACGGAGCGGGCAATGTGAGACGATGTTATGTGTGGTTTGATACATCAAGTCAATGTGTAGTTGTGCATTTTTAAAAGTAATAAATGGAATTGCGTGTATAAAAGATGGGAAATGGTTGCAAATTCCCCCCAAGCGTGCCCGAGTACGCTCACGGCCGTGCTCATAACGCCCGCCTCACACGATGCCTAATTTCTATTGTTTTCTGTTATGCCCTTGGCTTGGGCATATCAGGTTCACTACCAATATTTACAACAGAAACAAATCGTTCCGTCTCGTACGCATTCACACAATACCTAGCGGGGTATTAGAACACTAAATGAAACATTTGACCTCTATTTTAAAGAAAATAAAATCGGTTTTATTGAAAAAAAGAATGAGAAACACAAACGGAAATAGTGGACAATACTTTATCTGCAAAAAAAAAAAAAGAGAGAGAGAGAGAGAGGATATGGTTATGGCAGTCTAGCAATGCATCCGAATGAATTATGGTTAGTTTCCTCGTGTTATTTTGTAAAATCGAACGTCTTAACAAAAATAGTCAGAAGATGTTACGGTCATGTGACCAACCCAAATCCGCTATGATTGGCGAGAAAGGTTTAGGGGTAGCAAGCAAACAATAAAGCTAACAGAAAAATAGAGCACTACGATTTTGGGCAAAAATCGGTCCCGAATCTGCCATGCCTAGAGATAGGCGGCATGATAGGCGACTGGAATATGACTCACATGGAAATAAAAATGTTATTAGAAAATGGACATGAAATTTGCTACCAAATTTGGCATTGTGTGAGGCTGGTTTAAGGAATAAGTTCATTGAATATTATAATTGTTCTTCAAATTTATGTTTATGCTTGATGTGGTTAATTTTATAGACATGAGTTGTGACTATTATCATTGTTATAAAAAATTTAGCTTTCATAGTTTTTGTATACTAGCATGTTCAAATCCAAGTTTGCATGACATGTTTTTATGCAAGAAAGAAAAAACCAACCAACTTAACGAAATTTATAAAATCACGCTGAAGAACAGTGCCGCGGACAACGCCAAGACGTGTATAAATACCACATTGAATAACTTTCTGTCTTTATTTTTAATTTTCATGTTATTAGCAATTTTTTGTTTAAAAATCAATTTTTTTTAATACAAAAAAAGTTTAATGCAGTTTGTGGACATGTCTGGCCGTAGTCCGTGACGCTATTCTGCAGTGTGAATTATTTCATTTCGGTAAGCCAGTTGTTTTACTTTCTTGAATAAAACTGTTTTATGCAATTTTGAACTTTAACATGATTTAATACAAAACTATGAAAGGAAAATAATTTTCATTACCTTAAAAAATAGTCACAATGTATGCCTACAAAACGAACATTATCTCGTACGAATATAAAAATTATTAAAACATTTGAAATATTTCAGTGAACCGCCCCCTTAAAGCTCTAGCCCCTGCTTAAAACCCGACCTCTCAGTACATCTGTTCTTCATGCAATAAAAGACCAAGAAAAACCTTAATGAAATATTTAAGAAGAATGCCTGTTGTAGATGCAAAATATATCTTTTAATCAGGTTAATATAGGCTGAATAACCTCTGGGCTGTGGTGTCCACAAATCGAAAACAAACCCAGTAGTTTTTAACATTTAGTAATCAGAAATAAGCAATATTTTTTCTCCGTGTACTTAAACATAATTCGTATTAAGGTTCAAAACAAGGACACATATTAGTGTGATTGCAGCGGCAACGCAAGAAATATAAAATAATATATTTTTCTTAAACGCATAGTAAACAAATTGAAATTCTTCTGAGTCGTGCTGGTGAGCAAATGTATAAACATCCTATATGCAACGGTTTAATCCACCTTATGCTATAAATTTGCCAAAAGTCAGCCTTGCGAGGATGTGGAGACAACGTAAAACGTACGGTAGTGTAATGACATTTAATCAATTACGAAAATTTTTTTGTAAAAATTTGTGCTTGGATGATTAGTAGGAAAAATCGTAAACAGCGAAGAAGATAGTCTGAGATATGATAGGAAGAACTGTACAGCGCAAAATAATTAAATAGAACATAATTTTTCATACGGATGCATTAGAACTTTCTTACGTCTTCCTCTATTGAGATGAACCTTGGTGTGAAATTAAGTATTTTATAACCTAAAATAATAGTAATAACGTATAATTCTTAGAATATTCACAAATAGCTATTCGCTGAGGCACCGAAGAACTGCCGGACATAACGAGCAACGCCGAACAACACGAATGGGCCCGAAGTAGACCAGCCTCCCATCCTTTTAGTCAAATGTAAATTCACAAGTGCTCAAAAGAACATAACACTGCAACTCACTGTGTTATGACTTACTCTACAATGCATGCAAATGGTACAGTAAATTAAATATACCAAGGTGTGAAGACGCCTTAGTATGCCCCAGGTCCTCAGGACTGTACTGAACTACGGCAATTTATTAGGTATTTCACTTTTGCTCAAAAAAATCTTGATTAATTTAAAGTGAACTTGTACCTACATTTGTGCAGCACTCGATATAATACAGTCCTTTCATTATTTTGCTTATACAATTCATTAAACAAAAATTCTTTACGCTCATATTGATACAGTGCTAAGTAGGGTTTTAAAATTTTTTAGTTGTCCGAAATATCATAAAAATATTTGTAAGTGAAGGTTGTTAACATTTAATACTAAATGAAGCTAAAAAAGTTAGGGTATATTGTTTTTAAACTTCGCTTCTGCATTATTCTATATTCTCAGGCATTTCTAAAACACATTAAAACCAAAGTTATCAGCATAAATTATAAGACTACTTTCCTCAAAGTGGGCGCAAATTAACCCTGAAAGACAAAATCGTTTCTCTAATCAGGGAATAATAAAAGTGAAATAGATTTAGTCGCATGATAAACGAAATATACTAAAGGTATATGCTAAGTCATATGCTAGTAACCAGTTTAATAAATAGGGGAACTCGTTTTTTAAGGCGTCTTTCTATCATAAAATTAAAAAATAGCCACCATTAATAAAATATTATAGGGTGATGAATGAAACATATAAACGTTAAGTCAGGTCTGTATGCTGTATATGTGTACCAAGGTTGATGAAATAATGAATAAATATATATTAGGGATGAGCCGATATGGAAAAACCGATTACCGGTTACGATTACCGATTGCACAAAAAAAAATTGAATGCAACCGATTATGTTCTTAACCGATTAATAATATTGATTTATATGACAAATTACCTATTTTAGTAGCCCTATATTATACACACAAATTAAAAAAAAACAATATTAAATGCGATAACAGATAAAGACGTACACGTAACTTATTTATATTATAATAATTATAAGGAAACAATACAATAACTTAAATGCTATTGAATTTTTTTATCCCGTAGGCATGTACACGCAAATACACTCCCGCCGCTATTAGTAAATAAATACAACTTCAAACACGATCGCCAACAATATCAGTAAATAAATAAAACTTCAATCATGGTCGCCAACATACATAGTTTTTATTTTGGCTCGTTGCTCAAGTTGTTTGTTTTACTCGGCCGTGACATGGTATCTCGTCGGCTGCACTGAACTTGCACTCACTGTGCACCAAACACTTTAAAGGTGCGCGTGTAACGTCATGGCAGTCAACAAACAAGTGCTTGTAGCTTGTTTGTCCGCCATATTTGATGTGAAGTAATGGCGAAATACGGGCGTGGAACGGTTATGTGAAAAGTTACACAAAGTAATTTTCAAATGTTCGTTAAAACAAATGTTAAAATCTGATGGAATGTGAAAATTAAATCTCCCAAAAAAATCGTACTCATAAATACGTTTACCAAACGCATGTGGCTTTGAGAAGTTGCTTCAAGAAATGAAAAGCGAGTGTAATATATTATGAACAATATTTTATGAGAAAAACGTGGAGTTACTTTCGTATTAAGGTAGTTCCGTTCCATATTCACTGTTACGTTTTTTTTTCCTGGACGCTAACATTAAAACATTAGTGCTAGCGTAAATTGTAGGTTATTGCTCAATTTTTTTTCTTGTCGGATCGGTTAATCGTTTAAAATAATCGCAGATAACGATTAATTACGGAAAACTGATAATCGTACGATTAAAGTTAATCGGTACTCGAATCGGCTCATCCCTAATACACACACACACACACACACACACACATATATATATATATATATATATATATATATATATATATATATACATTCTAAGATGTGTATTACTATACTAAAAATATAAGGATGACCATCATTTTGAAAATAATGCACACACGATAAACGAAATACGCAAAGGTAAATTAATTTGTGTGTGTAATATATGTGTACCAAGTTTGACGAATTTCTGAATAAAATACTTCCAAGATATGTATTATTACGCTAAAAATACACAAAAATTGCCGCTATTTATAAATATGCACAATGGAGGAACAAAATACTCAATATTCAACTCAACTTTGAATGCATTTGGCCTATATGTGAACCAAATTTGGTGACGTTCTGATAAATATAATGTATCCTAAAACACGTTATACTATGCTAATATTATAAAAATGGCCGCTATTTCGAAAATATTTAAACAGCATGAACTAAATAAATAATATTCAAATCAGTTTTGTATGGAGTACATGTGTACCAAGTTTGGTGAAATTCTAAAAAATATTTCTTAAGATATGTGATACTATGCTGAAAATATACTAGTGGCCGCCATTTTGAAAATATACACACAGGATAAACGAAATACAAAAACCTCAAGTCACTTTGTTTG
>PNEQ01019346.1:45401-80075 GCA_003012365.1 Medauroidea extradentata
TGCAAATTGAACGACTGTCAAAGAAAACTAAACAAATAAAAGAAAACCATAATATAAGCAGAGTATGCTTAGTCAGCAAGATACATACACAACAAGAAATTCCAAAATGGAATCGGGTCAAATAGAAACAAGGAACAAACAGATAATAAATGAAAATAATAACAAATAAAATAAAAATCAAGTAACATGCGACACAACGGTGAGATGAAACAAAAAACACAGCAAATATCAGACACGAACAGAAAAATAACAAAAAGACACAACAAATAGACGAGACAAAACGCAACAGGTAACAGACTGTTCCTGAACCCTGTGTGTCTACCTGATGACGGGAACAGATTCCAGTTCCCGAAACGTCGTAACACTGTCTGTCTGGAAAACTACTGTGTCTTGTTTCGTCTCTTCGTTGTGTCGTTTGTCTTTTCTGTACACGTCTGTTACCTGTTGCGTTTTGTCTCGTCTATTTGTTGTGTCTTTTTGTTATTTTTCTGTTCGTGTCTGATATTTGCTGTGTTTTTTGTTTCATCTCATCGTTGTGTCGCATGTTACTTGATTTTTATTTTATATGTTATTATTTTCATTTATTATCTGTTTGTTCCTTGTTTCTATTTGACCCGATTCCATTTTGGAATTTCTTGTTGTGTATGTATCTTGCTGACTAAGCATACTCTGCTTATATTATGGTTTTCTTTTATTTGTTTAGTTTTCTTTGACAGTCGTTCAATTTGCAATGGAGTACGTCCAAGAAACTGAATCCAGTCACTTTGTTTGTATGTGTACCAAGTTTGATGAAATTCTAAAGTACAGTTCCTTAGATATTTAGTTTGACCAAAAACTCTCAAACGGCCACCATTTTTAAAATATGAACATAGAGTAAACGAAATGTACATAAAAGTCAAGTTAGGTTACAAAGTTCGGTATGTGTACAACAAAGTTTGATGAAATTTAATCTAATGGTTCAGAAGTTTTACGGAAAAAGGGGGGGGGGGGGGCACTCACACGAACACACACAGATACACAGAAAGGTGACCTTATAAGCCTACTTTTTCCTTCGGAAAGTAGGCTTAAAATCGAGGAAAAACAATATTTAAAAATCAAATACGATATGAACAAAATGTATAAAACTTAAGTTGCCATATCTGAAACTAAACGTTCATATTATTTTTAATGGTTCTTGTAGATATCACATGAGATAAACATTTGTTTCAAATTTCGCCACTGAGACACAGCGTGAACATAATACATACTAATCGAGTTACTTTACTTTGAACTATATGTGTGCCGAGTATGATGAAATTCTGAAAAATAGTTCCCTGGATAACTTGTGCAATCAAAATATGTTCAGGGACTCCATATTTTTATTTTTAAGATACGAATACTGAATTAAGAAAAAAAAAACAACTGTCAACTTAAAACGCGATACAATAGTACCAATTTTGATGAAATTCGTTAAAATAATAAAGTAATTCCTTAGATAAGTTACGTTAATATACACTCATATTATATATATCCACAGTATTTAAAATTAAACACGAAAAACAGTCATAAGTAAAGTCAGCTAAGCAGATTATGTGAATCCAATTTGATGAAATTCGCAAAAAAAATCCCTCCGTTACGTCATATTATGCCTAAAAAAATTGCCACCATTATGAAAATTCAGACACAAGTTGAACGAAATACACAAAGGTAGGGAGTACAGTGAGCGTACTATGACGTATATGCGTACAATATTAAATGAAGTTTGAAAGAAATTTCCTCAGATATGTGAAATTTTACTAAGTATACAAACGTGACGCCTGTTTTGAGAATATGAATATTAAGTGAACGAAAATTATAAAAGTTAAGTCTACTTACCAAGCAGTACATTTGTACCAAGAATTATATAATCGGATAATAATTTCCTTGGGTACGTCAAAGAATGCTTAAATCATTTTTTTAAATGGCCTCATTTATGAAAATATTATTAACATCGGTTGAACAAAATATGCATATGTCAGATCAGTTAAGTTATATATGTTTACTACATTTGATGAAATTTAGGAAAAATATTTCCTTTAAAATATCTTATTATGCTAAAAATTAAAAAATTGCCTCCGTTTTAGAAATATGACAATGTGATAAACGAAATACACAAAACCAAGGTCAACTTACTAAGTACTATATGTATACAAAGTTTAATGAATTTCTATCCGCTGGTTCAAAAGTTATTAGACACACACACACACACACACATACACGCACAGAGAAGGTGATCTCATAAGCCAAATTATTCCTTCTAAATGTTGAGTAATAATATTAATAAATACTTTTACGTTATATGAAGTAGACGTAAATGTTACGAAAATAAATTTCTTACACTATATGTGTTTCAATCATTAATAATATCTTCAGTATTTAAAGAAAACTAGCAAAAATAATTTGCCTTTCAAGGTTATTTCGGTTCAACAAATACATTTAACATACTCTTTGGTAGATATTTGCTTACTGACTGTTAAAAAAACGGTCTAAATAAGTATAGAGATGTCTACTTACATATGCAAGCAATTTCTAGAAACACAGGTGTAAACACAGTGCTTGCTGATCTTAGAAACCGTGCCTGACATTCTGTGACTTATAAATCTTATCAGTTTCTATGGTCGTTATCTGTAAGGAGTGCGATGAATAATAAAAATAATTTGGCTCTTAACATCTTACACAACCGCAACTCTTCCTGTGGTGATAGTGAAAAGATATGAGTAAAATTGACTTGTTCTATAAACACTTAACAATCACAAACATGCAGTCAAGGTTGTAACACTGAAACGTGTTATTTGGTTCTAGCTAGAACCTTTCAACGTATCTGAATCCAAGAATCGTTGCAACGTAAGGGTGACATATAAATACGTATTATGCTCTTAATCGCTCCTAGAGACAGCGAGCAAAGAATATTGCCAGTAAACTAGGTATAACGTTGCAAATATTAAACGCATAGTAAATTATTTTCGGAACACAGTCTTATTCATTGATTACGTAACAGGAACTTTTAACACCAAGTTTTAAATTCGGCACTAAGTTTGTCAATGTTAATAATAGGACACGTTCCTGTGTAGAAGAGTTTATAACACATTGTACAGCTTGTACTTTTGATAAGCACAAATACTTACGTCGACAGAAATAATTCTTGTGTACACATACCTAAAATATTTGTCTGATTCCTCAAAAGAAGTTATGGGACCGAAATGCACATTGTCTGAAAAAAAAAATATATCTTCCTTGATTAACTATACGAAAATAATATGAAACTTTAAAACACAATTACAAACTTTATAGAAGTGTTTTGGACAGACGCTATTGCAGAAAATGGTGTGTCACAGTAAACCAGAGAACACACACAAACAAACAGACAAGTACACAAACAAATTGACATTGTTTGCAACGGGCAAACAAAGGTAAACATACACAATTCCACAAGGAATTGTGTCACAGATTTACAAGGAAATAACACAAATAAGCACCCAAGCACAAAAAAAAAAAAACCCAATGAAAAAATAAATAACTCAGATTTTTCCACAAAAGGAATTTCGCCAGTAAGTACGAAACAACAGACAAAAAATAAACAAACAAACAAAACAAAACGAATGACAAAAAACTAGATGTAGACGACACAGCAGAAACACACAGACACGTTCAGAAAGCGAACGATAAACAAATAACACAGTAACTGTGGACAGTAAGAAAAAAAAAGAACACAATGGTCTCCTTGTCGCAAGTTATTATGACCATCGAGAAATAATTAATACCGAGTGACTCACTGGAATTCTATCAGTACCTAGTGTTGTAAAATCCTCTGTGTACTCTTCGTGGGACAGGCGTTTTGATCTCTAGTCTAAAATTCTGAAGACTATGGGTTCAAAATGTCGTGCTTTAAGCTGTCAAACATATCAGTTTGGCATCCAAAGTTGTGCGACTGTTGAAGTTAGCGACATTTTGACGAAGTCATTCGGAAATGTAGAAATTAAGTTATATACCAATCTGTAAAAATGGAGTCAATCATCCTATGAAGTTATTCAACAGCATCAGATCAGTAGGAAACCCACTTAGAAAATTTAACCTCAAAGTTGTGGCAACACTTAACTACTGGGGAACCTGACACCGCTTATACTTACCAATGACGCACTACAAGTGAAGGGATGGATGTATGTATATATAGTGTCGCAAGCCGCGACTCTCTTGCTTAGTGGTTAAGGAAGCGGTCTACCGCAATTTTCATCATCATTGTTTTATTTTTTATTTGTACCAGATATTTTTTTCTTATTTTAGACACAAAATGTGACTAAATTTGGCTCTTATGAATTTTTTTTATCTCTCATAGTTTTCGCGTAATGGCTTGTTAGAGTCATATTTTAAATAACATACACTTAAGAAATATGCAAATTTATATTAATTTAACATGAAAATTAATTATGATGGGTACTAATGTACAGATGAAAGCTGGACGAGCAGAGGAGCCATGTTCTCTAGTCTACACATGATTGCTGGCATGAGAGAGTGTCGAAAATTTCAACATGTGTAGATTTTGGAGAAGGGGGAGAGGGAGGTAAGGCAATGTGCTAAGTGACTTCCTTAAGCGTCTGGGTCGAGGGGACAGGGAAGTGAATGTACGACGAGGTCTACACGGCCGCATGTGTGTAGTTTAGTATCGCTCCTATACACAAGGTGATAAACTGATGTGCAGTGTTCCGACATGTGCAGTGTTGTCGACATGTGCAGTGTTGCCGACATGTGCAGTGTTGCCGACATGTGCAGTGTTGCCGACATGTGCTATGTTGCCGACATGTGGAGTGTTGCCGACATGTGCAGTGTTGCCGACATGTGCAGTGTTGCCGACATGTGCAGTGTTGCCGACATGTGCTGTGTTGCCGACATGTGCAGTGTTGCCGACATGTGCTGTGTTGCCGACATGTGCAGTGTTGCCGACATGTGCTGTGTTGCCGACATGTGCTGTGTTGCCGACATGTGCAGTGTTGCCGACTTTTGCTGTGTTGCCGACATGCTGCTGGAGGGCTTTCAGCTATGACACGAATTCGTGATACATGAAAATGTATGTTCCAAAGTACATTATAGAAGTGTATGGTGTACGCGTTACAATTTAGGCTGTATAGTTTATGTTATTATAGCCGATCGGAAAATTGAATATTTAACCACGATGTAGGGCATGATGGGCTTTGCGTTATCCCATACAGCACGCAATTTATTCTTGACTCGAACTTATATTTCTGTACACGATTCTTGACAATAGTTTCTTTTTCTCTAGGCCTAAGTTATAGGCAATCATACAATCTACATAAAATAATTCCGTTTTCAAACTGTCGTTCTATGCATCCCGATGCAGTACGTAATTCTTTGCGATCCAACAATTTTGTTGACGTTTGGAAAAAAAAGTAAAATGATCCTATTAATTTTTAATGGTATTTGCCATTTTCAATAAAGTATTCTCTGATGTATCAACATGAATTGAATGCCTTCAAATATTTATTGAAGGACAGATAAATTGTATCTCGCGTCAACGTCTGTGTTTACCAACACTTCATGTCCTCCAATAAACTCAGTGTTTCCAGAAGTGGTAGCCTCGCACAATATGTCTGTCGAAAACAATCGTCAGTGACAATCAGTGAACGTCAGCAGTAACGGACTTACTGTACAGCTGACGTTACCGAAATTAGTAGAAAGATGCTTTTCAGCAGCAACGGAACGCGCCGGAAGGCTATACGTATGTGTGCATGTCATGACGCTTAAAATTAAATGCCAGTGCGCATCTTCCATTGCGCATGTCGTCGGTCCGGCTTCCATTCCGCGCGAGTTCTCTGGATCGTTATCGAGTCGCTGAGAGCGTACATCCTCGTTACGAATAACTTTAAGTTCCGAGAAAAAGCCGGATACCTACCTGTATCTGAATTGATTGAAGGTATTTTGGTTAGAACTTAACTTCTAGGTCTTATTGTAGATGAGTGTATACGGAGCAGGGCTGGAATTTAGAGAATGTGTCAATTATTAGGTTGAATTTTCCTTGATTCCTTCCGGATGAAAAATTTGGCAACATTTAATTGAATATATTTCAATAGAGACGTAACTAACTACTTTACCTTTCGTTAAGTACTTTGTATTACAAGAATTAAAGCGTAATTACGAAATAATTACGGTGATTTAAATTCTAAAAAAAAAAAAAAAAAAAAAAATTAAAAAAATTCTCTAACGAAATAGTGAACACTAAATAACTCCTAGTACCGATTTCATTCGATAATACGTACTTAACAGTAAATTGTAAGGATTCTATAAATAAACATTGCCAGTTATTTGTTTCATCCTTCATTTATTAAACAAAAACGAATATTATTTATAAAAAAAGGTGACGCAGTCTCTTAAGGGGTGAAGGAAATGTGAGATCCCCTAATAAAACGCATCGACCAACGGCATAGTCCACCACGAATCCCACGTGCGACTCCGCTGGGAATCGAACCCGGATTGCCACGCTAACCGTGAAACCCATTAAAGCAAACATATAATAAAATAATGTTCCTTTCTTATGTCGGAATCACAATGGCGCGACAGAAGCGATACGAAAAACAAAAAAAAAAAAAAGATGTCCGCCGATCAGCACCGAGGTTTCTGTGACGTCAGCGTGACAAAAACGGCGGACGCGGCGCGAATTCGGAACAGAAATTTTGTCGATGTAATTCGAGTGGAAATTGAATTTGGGGCCCAAATGTTGGTGGAATTGGTTTGTTGGTAGTAAGTTAAATTTATTTTGACTGAAAGTTTTTTTCGTTGGTTATGATCAGTAAATAATAACCTTATTAAGCGAACGTGAAATTGTGAGTTTAATTCCACATTTCGGTATGCCAAATAAAAGAAAAATTCAATTACTGCAAACTTTTGTAGCTGTCATACTTAGTGGCTAAAAACTATTTATGCAATTCAATTTTTTTTTTTACGGCAGCGAAGCTAGTGTTCATAATAACGAGAATTTTTTGTGTCGCATTGTGACCTTCGTGTCGCTATTGTGATTCCGGCATTAACGTTGAGCGGCAACAAACAATGTTCTTGTATGCTCTTACTTACCAGGCGCTTTGAGAGAATATTCAGCTAGCAAATGAGTTCCAGCTGGCAACTTACACCGACTCGCCTCGCATCACGTTGACTCTCGGGAGCATAAAAGTGGGTGCTTGTTACATCCGTCGACTGGGGAGGGGGACGAAGTTCCAAAGAGTATCGTTGCTGCAGATACTCCTTTCTGTGGCGACGCTAGACGCTTAACTTCGCTGTCACAGAAGACATGTTATTAGAAGATCTCGCATGAAGCATCTCTACCTGGTGGAGGGAATAAGATAGCGGTGTCATTTGTGTAAGCGTCGATGAAAATAATATGCACGCAGCACAGAATTAGAGCGCAGTTCTCTTTTAGAAGCATTTTTATGTATTTTATTAACTTAACTATTTTATTGGTGCGAAGTGTATCAGAGTCAAATGATTGCTTCTATATTTACGTTCACTAATCACGTTGATACATTTTTCAGAATTTAGAGTTTTGAACATTTGCTTAAGAAGGTAATGAATCTGTGTTTTTGTAACGGTAACTATAAAAAAGATAGGAAACTGAATAATTTGAGGACTTCTATGAAAGTGAGTACAAGTTCTGTCTTCGCAGCAGGGTCTACTGGTAGGCTACAGACTTTATTGCGACATGAACAAATTGTGATTTGCGACGCTGTTGTACACTTTGTTAAACATAAGGAGAATGAGGAGGTAAGACGTCAAGCGAATGACTGAAATACTAATCGTAGATAAAATATTTCAACTCATAATTCGATGGGACATTTTGGCGGAGTAGATATTTTAGTAGTGTGCGTATATTTATACAACACTAGTCAATGGTTGCTTTGTTTTCAAGTAAAAAATTACGAACAGTAAAAAATACGGACTTAAAACAGCAAAATCTATAAAAACGGAAAACTTTTACTTTTTCCACTATTCTAAAATAACAGAATAAAAAAATACAATTTTTTTAATAATCAAATAATTATAACAACCGTTAAACTCTTTCACGCGGGGTTCTCGGGTAGTAAAGATATTTCATGTCTGATAAGTTTCCGATTTTCATAAATTTTGTGGTTTCAAGTCCTAATTTTCCTAACAAAAAGTTTTGTAATATTTACTTGAAAACAAATCATACAGCTGACTAGTGTTATGCGTCCACTATTAAATATATACCACGCTCTAAATTCCCATAGAAATATGATGAGTTGTTCAAATATTATTAGTCATTCGCTCGACACCTTACCATCACATCCCCCATTAACTCTCTGTAAGATTGAGTCGGTTCTGTAAATGAAAGGTGAGATCTAAACTTCCACAGGTCTGGCACATGCATAATAATTCGCTGCAGTATCACGGGAGCATGTTATATACACAATTTGTGCATGGAAGGCACCGCCGGAAAGTACTAATGAAAACTATAAAGTTCAACACATTGAAAAATAGCAACTGTAATTTTAAATTTAACACCTGCAAAACACACAGTAATACAATTTGCTACAATCAGCAGGGTCGGATCCAAAGGAAAAGAAGAAGCACAAGAGTCCTCAAGTTTTATAAACTGTACTTAATTTTACTAACATTTTACTCAGCAATGTGTGAAATAATTCGCTACCTTAAAAATCTTATCGCTGAATTCGTGCTCCCCCCACATCAGATATCTGCGGCCTCGCTGACGTTTTAACTGCGGATTTTCAGGTAATATGCATGATGTTACTGTACGAGTTTATTGTTTATCTATTGTTTGTTGTCATTAAACACATATTAAAACCCCACAACAGCCTAGAGACGCTAGCGAGGTAGTATTTGTCATACAAATACAGGCCAAACATAAGAAACAAAAATTAAAGTGAAATGTTTGCATGTAGAAAAGAGGCAGCTACCTTAACGCACAATTATTAGTAATGGCAATGTTACAAACATGTTAGATAATACGCACATATACTACTTTATTTTTCCTGGAAGTGAGATTTAAAGTACTGAATTCCTCTAATGAATAGAAGCCTTTAGATGAGCCTTCGCTTCTTTTTAAACACTTCACGGTCTGCCTCTTGAATCTCTTTATAATTGCCATGAATATTACTAAACAATTTAATACTAGAATATAATTATTAATTTATATTTAAGATGTTTACTGGTATAAAATAATTTAGTGCAGTTCTTGTAATATGTGTACGTATTTTGGAAGTTTTATAAAGGTCTGCTGGTTGCTGGATGAATAGGACACAGAAGAACAGAACACTGGCAGACCATCGTGAGAATCCCAAGGTCTGTAAATAATTTACGACATGATTGCTTTGATTTTACTCTGCTAATAATTCTTACGGTTTTCTTCTGGAGAAGAATGATTTTATTACTATTTGGTGCCATAGCCCAAAATATGATGCCATTCGACATAACTGTACAAAGATAATGCAAAATATATTACGTTGAGAAATGCAGGAGATACTACAGTAGCCAGCTTATTGTTGACAAAACATGCTGAACCTTAGTTATGTAACATTAATTTAAAAGTTATTCCCAGTTTAATGTACCGCCTAAGTCCACTCCTAAGAATTTTAATACGCTTACAGTTTACCACCGTCTGATCGTTGTTTTTGAATAAGAACTGTAGGTCGTATTTGTTTTTGTATGAAATTTAATTACCTTGGTCTTACTAACATTTAACATAATTTTATTTGCAGCAAACTGTGAGGACAATCTTGCAAAAGCACAGTCACAAATGTAGTAATTAATTTATATCTTTACTTTTTATCAGAACACTTGGGTCGTCAGCAAAAGTATTACTTTAGAGCCACGTATCATAGAGAGAGAGGTAAGTCGTTAATATAGATCAATAAAAATAAAGGGCCAAGAATAGAGCCTTAAGGAACTCCATTATATATACAAAGTCCCAGTCAGAACAAACTGAGTTTCCAGTGAGATTATCCGACAAAATTACTTCCTGCTCTCTTCCTGTAAAATATAGAAAGCAGTCCATCAGTTATATGCGTTTCCTGTTGTCCCTAGATGTTCAGTTTTTCCATATTATATGTTCGTATTTTATCTTTAACGCAATAAAAAACCTTGGACAATTCACAAAAAAGTCAATTAATATTATTATTATCATCATCAATATTTTTAGAATAAAGAATGTAAGAAGGGAGGATATAAAGTTTATGTTCTGTAAAATCCCCAATTTTTAAACCACAATATCTTTTATTATATATTTTTTTCAAAATGGAAAACAGCCATTAATATACATTGTTTCTACAATGCTTTCCTATTAACATATAATTGCTTTCAACGGTTAAATCCCATTTTATTATTATGACCAAATGGTAGTTAATTTGAACCTATCAGGACATGTGACTGTTTTAAAATAATGGCTTATAATACGACATAAGGGTGACTACATGTCAAAACTTTCTTTAAAAGTTTGCTTCAAATTTCATCAAAACCGTAGTTTTTTTTTTTTATCTCACAATTTGTTACCTCATGTAATTCACTAGGCATGGTTTCGTTAAAAATGTTTACGTGAATAGGCCTGTTTAACTTAACTTTCAGGAGTGTCAACAGGTCTCAGACTGTTTACTATTTTATCAGCAGCTATCTCAAAGGGTTTATTAAAGATTCTTGTGACTTTAAATTGGATTTTCTTCTTTTATATTATTCACTACATATACCATGTTTTAAAGTCGGTAATTGCTTTTTCACAATCTGCTGATTTGTAATATTCCAATTGGTTTTTCATTTTTACTAGAGAAAAAATTAATCATACATTAGTTTAGCCTCGATATAACATATTTTAGAGTTTTATAATATTTATATAACATAATTTCAAAGTAGGCTTATTCGAATTCTTAAAATTTCTATACAACTGATGCATTTTTTCACAATTTTCCGATTGTATTTGTTAACACCTTCTAAAAAATTAATAACTGAACAAGTTGATCTGATAATACACTATACTAAGGCATACTAATCACATTAATGCATTTTTCAACAGTGATATTTTCAAGTGAGGCAAAGTAACTATTTGTCGTTTTTCTGAAGAAATTTGTGGTTTGCGTTTAGTTAAAGATGTGTAATAACGATTAGGGTGTATTAAGATGTGAGCTGTCAACTAAATTCTACATTTAAATCACCACTAATCACGTATTTCATATTATTGTTATAAAGTTTTGTTAGGACTTGCGCTGAGTCATAAAACTGTCATACTTTCTAGAGGGTGAGCTACATATTGATATTACAACAATTTTGGTATCAGAAACTCTGCAATATCTTGATAACCTTAAACATCTTATTCATTACAATAATTACTTAGAGTAAATTTTTCAAAAGGCAGGTCATCTCTCATAAATAGGTACTCAACTCCCCCAGCGAATTTTTTTTCCTACAAAATTTGAAACCTAATTTACGTCCAGGAAAATTTATCAATGACATATTTTTTTGTGTGTAAAATTACTTTGAGTAAGTGAATAATATTTTGTAGTTTAAATTGATGTTTACCAATCAATAAAACCAATTCACTGTATTTGATACGTATGTAACATATATTTTGGTGTATTATAGATAGTTTAACATAATATTGTTCAATAGGTAAATATCTACTCAAGTTTTCATATTTGATATACTCATTACTCCCATAATATAAACTTTAGGTGAAAAGTGCTTAGCATGTTTTTGTCTTATTTTTTCGTGAATAACATGAATGCTGAGTTTGTCCTTTATGTAAGAAACATTCTGTGTAGCACGAAATAAACGAGGGCATTTTAAATAATATAAAACACCTCATCTAAACCTGCCAACAATCCATGTTTGGAAAATGAAGTCAACGTTACTCTTCTTAGCTACTACAGTACTGTTACCCCCAATAGGCTACATTTGAAAAATAGATAGTGGTATTTGCTGTAAAAGGAAGGAAAAGCACAGAATCAGCTTATAACTTTACAGCCAGTTTCATATAAGGTTTTCAGTTTTTTTTAATTGCAGTCTGGTTGGCATTCCATTTTACAGCAGTTTGCATTGTAAAAATAGCGATTTACTCTGCCGCAGGCACAAACACCCTCAACTTACTGAAAATGTGCCGCTTATAACTCAATATCATATACAGAAATTAAAGTTTTGACAGTTCTGAACTCCATTATGTATTCTCATTTCTGAAGGAAAATACTTTTAAAAAAGTAACATATTGTTGTGTATTTATGAGAACGCACGAATTAGAGTTTACAGAGCTGTAAACATATGTTTACAAGTATTTTCTTGTGTATTTTAAGTACTCACTGTAAAATAATAATCCAGTCAAGTTAGACGCGGAAAAGGGGTCATGAATGCAAAAAGTCATGTAGTTCTAATGTTTTTAGTATGTTGTTAGGACTTATACCAATCGTAAGAAACCAAGTTTGCAGTTTCGAAAAACCTGTGATCCCGGCGTAGTAGTAAACTAATTAAGAAATTTTCGCAGTTTTTTTTTTTGTTTTGTTTTTGGCAAGTATATCCCAAAGTATACGTGCGACAGAAACCATTAACGTATTATTTTTTAATCTAGAAACAAATAACTACAGTTTGAGTCCTAAACGATCTCTGTACGACCATTAGTTTCCAAGATACAGTACTTCAAAAAATTTACAATGTCCCCAAAAAGTGGAAAAATTTCATTGTGGCCTCTTATTTTGCAAAATAACGTCAAAAGTAGCCTACTCATTCAACGACGAAAGCCGTAAGGAAAGAATTTGAAGGAAATTTAATTATCTTTACTTCGAGCACATGTAGGCCCAACCGTTCTTCCAAAAACGTCTGATAACCAGGTATTACGAAAAATTTAAGTTGGATGAAATACATGCTAACTGTTTAAAAGAACTGTTAAGTAGTTTATTTAATAATAAAATTACAGTTGTAAAATGAAAATTATTACGTAACGTAGACTGCATAGTACTCTAAGTATTCATATTTAAAAATTCCTAATTTTTGACAGCCCTGGCTCGGGAAAAGTTTCAAACAAAGTATGTTCCGCATTACTGTCGATATCGGTAGAATGGACTGCTGCAAACTCTGCGCTAAGGTCATTGTCCTCGTCGTCTGAATCCTCAAGTTCCAGTGTAGCGAAGGTGTGTCCCAAGATCTCAGTTTGGATGTCACCCCCATACAGACCCACGATGTGCAAAAATTTCGTTTTTTTTTTACTACTACTCCGGTAGTACAGTTCTTTCAAAGCTGCAAACTTGGTTTCTTACTATTGGTGTAAGTCCTAACAACAAACTAAAAAATTAGAATTACATGACGTTTTACATGCATGGATGTTTATCTTGACTGGACTATAAAGCGGTTCTATCTCGGCTTACCATGGTTTTCCGAGACGCTCGAGGCGGATGCTTGAATGATTCCTTAACATCGCCACAGCCGATTTTTCTTGCAGTTCTTGTTCTTGTGTTAAGTTCCGTGCAGCTTTCTCTGATGACCTCGCTTATGATGATATGTAAAGCCTAATTTAAACATGAAAACCTTCCAAAATAAATATCGAAATGTACCGACACAAACGGTTCCTACTCGTCATTTTAAATGCATACACTACTTCAATGGCAAAAATGGCTCATGTTATCACCTTCCTATCTATGTGTATATATGCGTGTCTGTATGAGTGCCCCTCCCCCTTTTCGGCTCTTAAAGATTTTTTGTACCTGCGGATCTAATTTCATGAAAGTGTTACCTGCACATCAAGTACATAGTAAGGTAACTTGACAACACTAGACATTTGAGGAATCATCTTCCTGAATTTTATCAAACTAGGTGCATGTTATATATATATATATATATATATATATATATATATATATATATATATATATATATATATATATATGTGTGTGTGTGTGTAATAGGTTCTTACTCATAGTAATGTTACATATCTTTTACGTATTTTGTCCATGCCATGTTTATGTTTTCAAAATTGCGCTCATTAGGATATATGGTGTGTAGCTGTCTCTAGAAACCTCGTAGTTGACGATACAAAGTATTACCTGGCTTAACCCTCTTAATGCCACGAGGTGGCCGCCAGCAACCACACAGTTTTTTTTTTGTTTCTAATTGAAAGCAACGGAAGCTTTTTAAAATATTCCCAACAGGCGAAATCATCAACACAACTAACTTGAAGCATCTACGCTCAATCAGAATTTTACCAGCGATGTTTGTAACATTAATAAAAAAACTTTCTAAGTTTAGACGCAGATGTCAATAATGTCGTGTCTTTTGTAGGAAACGGATGAGATCATTATAAAATAAACAGTGGCTTGCAACATGTATCAGAGTTCGGGTTGGGGAGAGGGGTGCTCTAAAGATATATCCATCTAATCGCTCGTACACAGTTTTAGATTCGCAAAACGTTTTACACATAATTAAAAATACAAAATAATGTTATTACGAATAGAGGAGAAACAAGCCGGTTATCCTGCAACTATTAAGAGTAATTTTTGACAAAAAAGTGTCTTGAAACAAACAATTATCTGTAGGCTAAGTATTCAGCCCACCTTCTACCGCTTGCAGCTACTCTGCTGGCTTAAAAATTTCCTAACAGCTGACATCAAGATGTATCTGGGTTACGCATAAGAACTGTCGGTTTTTAATAACTGTGCAAGTTTTTTTTTTTACAAATATTAGCAGTATACAACAATTCTGTGTACCGTAGGCCCAGAGGGTTTATTTAATATAATGTTTCATTCATTACAAAGAAAATCACATAATAGAAGCACTTGTTGCATTAAAAAATATTAATATGTAGAATATAAGATTATATCATTTCGTTATGCAGTTGAAGAAATTTATGAATACGAGAGTTTCAAAATATATTTAGGCAAACTAGTAGGTTTTGTTTCCAACCATCACTATGATACATGAACTAAAAACTCATTTAATTGGTTGGGTATAGTAAATTAATTCTTTGAATTACTTTACAGAAAAAATTTGGAAAATCTTTCCGAGCGATTTAGAAACCATTCCTCCTCATTCGTGCAGGAAATAAATAAAAATCCCTTCTTTGATGAACAAGATAAATTAGAACATGAACTTTATATTCAATTGTATTAGTTAAAAATTCTATACGCCGTGCGTTTTTCATTATTTTAGAAAACTTGAAATCATTATTGATATTACTGTCACGTAAATATATATTTTTTTAACTTTCAGTAGAGACACATTCAAATTGTAAATAAGCGTGCGACTAAATTCTCCTGTGAATAAATACAACTTATTTTCTACTAGGTCTCGATGATTTTTGTATTTGGTATAAGGCGAAATATGGATATTATACAATAAAAGCAGAGAGAAATTTATGAAGAAACTCATTTATATATGTAATGAGAATAGAGACGTCCTGGGACCTCCAAGGTCATAGATGTTCTACTTAATTCGATCAGTGTGTGTACTTCAAATCTCTCTAAACAATACAACAGATAAGTAGATTAAATACGATAAGTGTGAGATAGTGTAACCATGTCAGATAAAGAGGCATTTATCAGTTTCCAGGAATTGATAACACGGTACTGTACATAGCTGTTGAGAAAGCAGGTGGTCGGAGCATGGGAAAGGCTGTGGTGTATTTCTCACACCAATCAGTTTACGCTGTACCTTACATCAGTTTCTGATATGTGAAATATGCATATTGTGGTATTATCACGAACCTTAAAAATCGTCGAAAAAAACAGCGGGGGCCGATTAAATATCGCCACCTGCTATTTGTAACCGACGCAACGCAGCGCAAGTGCTGCACCGTCTGGTGCTCCGTGCGACGACGGTGGCGCGTGGCGGGACTTTATGGAACTTTGAAGCTCCTAATAGTACGTGTGTTCTCTGTTTCCCCCAATACAATAAATAGGAATACCGGACACTCGGTAGCCATAATGGAAACAACTGCGTTCAGCGCTCCTGTCGGAGAGTGTTGTAAAACTTCGCCTTTGGCCGATTTGTTTACATGGTAAGACGACAATTATTTTGTGGAAAAATATTAATTACTCTGATTGAGATGGATCCGCAACATTATCCGGCTTACGGCACACGTGGAAGGTTTTGCGTTGTGTATGGATGCAGTAGTTAAAGAGTTCAGAAGGATGCCAAATTATTTTTTTCTTTTCCGAAGTCTGACATGTAAGTACAATGAGTTTGTTGTGGTTTCTCCTATATATTTTTATGTTGAAAGTAGATTATCAGGATGAAATTAACGCCAACTATATGCAGTAGCCTTTTTCTTAAATTTTGAGGCGTAAATCAGTACTAACTGTACATTTTTGGGTGTAATTATAACAAGTCCTGTCACTAGTTTTCTGGGCATTGTAACCTACGATCGAATGCACTTTTATGACAGCTTGGAAATGTCATTTCAGAAACGATATCCAATATTATTTCTTTAAAACTATGCGCTGACTTGCTACAAGGGCTATTAAAGTTTAAAGAATTCTGACAATAGTAGAAATCCTTGGAGACCAACAGTACACCAAAAAGTATCTCGCAAGCTGAACTGTCAAAAATATGCACTCGTTCCTGGGTTATCTATGAGTGGTAAACTTAATTTGTTTTGCTAAGTGCTGATATTTTCATTAAGTTATAAAAATAATCTGTATTTGTTTTAGCTATAAAGAGTGGGTGCACAAAACAAAAAAAGCTGACCTAGATGAAAGTGTCAGATCTAGAGGTCCAGCTTGTCTCAAACATTTGAAAGTGTGTGAAATCCATTTCAAGGATGATGACTTCAGAAACCCAAGAAATAAATCCCAAGGGTAAGTGTTTTGTTTACAGTTAGTCCTACATGTATGCCTGTAATGGGTTACTACTTAATAATAATTTGTTTTCCTATTGGGTAAGCATCCAAATGCCCCTACAACATCCTCTCCAAAGCCTTCCTAAACTTTCCCACACTCCCGACGAAACCCCTCCTCCCGCAACAAATTCCACTCGCTGACCATTCTAACCAGCATCGACTGTAGTCCTTGCCCCGTTTTCCACAATACCAGCTGTATCTTTTTACTGTTGTTGCCTCTACCCTTATATCCACCCTTTTATAGATGTTCAGCTAGTGAACTCCATCTTTCATCGTCCCACTATCTTATACATCCTAACCAGTCTTTCTAACCTTCTCCTATCCTTCAGTGTGTTCCATCCCATATCCCTCATCATCACTGATGGCCTAAAATTACTTTCATCCTCTCCATTCTGTTCTTGCCTTCTCCACTTATCCTTCGCCCATCTAGCTGCCCTTCTTTGCACCTTCTCCAGTTCCTTCACCTCCACCTCAACATGGGGGTCCCACTCAGCTGTAGCATACTCAAGAACAGGCCGGACCATGATGATATAGGCCTTCTCCTTGACCTCCGAGCAGATTCCCCTTAATATCCTACCCATCATTCATAGTGCTTTCCTACCCTTTGTGACCACTCTCTGAACTTGGCTTTTCAACCCAATATTTTCATGCAGAACTATTCCTAGGTACTGATACTCTGATGTCTCACCTGTTTCCTGCACTGCCTAACTGTAATAATATATGAACCAAAAGTTTAGTTTAGTATGGTTTCGCGTGTTAATTGGCAGTGCACAAAACACGGCACACAATATTTTCTCTTTTTTTTGTGCATGCCCTGTTCTTCCCTATGTAGATTAGTGCCAATTCAACTTCCAAACTTTTGTGCTATTGGTACGTTATCATGGATGTAGTCTAGGCTTTAAACTGTTTGATTTTTTTAACTCAAATACATTCCTGCCTTGTGTATCCCATTTGATCACTATGGTTAAAATTCAAGTTTAGGTATTGGGGCCTATGGCTGGAGTTGAACCTTCTACACAACATACTTTCCATGTTTGTCTATGTGATTATTTTCATCCTATCATACAGTACACTGTATGACGCACACAATGGTGTAAGATAAGTCTATACAGTAAGCCTATGTAAATCTAATTAATGAAATAAATAAATAATATCAGTTACTATTGTGCAACCATCTGGTGTCACATTCATCCTACCTCATCACATATATCAAACCCTTCCCTAATTTTTCAATTGTCATAACAGTTTCCAACTCCTCTGTCAATACATTCCACGTCCCCACCTACTGTACTTGTGTAGCCTGTTTTCATAGTTGAAAAAGGTATCATGAAATGAAAATAACTGATTAAAATTTGTAAAAAAACTAATTAAGTATGGATATCAATACCACATAACACAGTGAGCCTAAAGCAAGTATAAATATAAATTAAGTACAAACATTTTTTGGTTATGTACATAGTAGTTCATGAAAGCAAATAACTCTTTTCTTGGGCAAAGTAGTAAATGTTGCAAGCAAGGTTTTGAAAGTGGGATTGTATATGCCTAATTTATTATAGTGAGCGAAGTTCATTTAGAATGTGTTTATGTGTATTATGTAAAATAGTGTTAAATAAATACATATCATTTGTGAAGGGCATTCAAGGGCAGGACAACACACCAGTGGTAGCAGACTGCTGAACTGGGAGCCCACTGCCCGTAGACATCTGCCATGCAGCGAAAAATGAAATGTAAGAAGCGACGGAAAGTGAAGGGTGGAGAAACTTGAGTACCCCGAAAAAAAAAAAACAGCTGGTCAATGGCAATGTACAATAGTGATCCTATGAAGTGTATAAATGTACATACTTTTAAAATTATACCACCCTAAAGCTATTTGTTTTCCATGATTAACCACTTAAACTATAGGGCTTTGTAACATTGATTTCCTGTTATGTACAGCCAATCAGGTTCTGTGCTGTTTTCCTGTGCTGTAACTTGTAATGTTTGTTAAAACATTAGTGTGTTAATATTTTTATGTTAATCTTGTGCAGGTTCAAGAAAGCAGTTGTTCCAAGTCTGCGTATTTATAATGCAAGCAAGAGGAGTTCAAAAAATTGACCATGGTTGGAAAGTCCAAGCCCCTTGAGATGTCAAAACAGAACAAATTTACCACCACAAAGTTGTAACAATTCAGGTAAATTTTCTGTGATATTACAATTCCCTCTCCCCTTTCTCTCTTGCTCCCAACCCCCCTTTCCCACATACAATAACTTTCTTATCACTCGGGAGTATCTAGGTAATATCTGGGTAACGGTAAATATCAAGAGTAGGTACTCATCGCGTAGGGACTAAACTATTGGTTTACGGGTAAAGTTTCTTAATAAAAAATGTTTCTACAGTTATGAAAATGAGTCGTACGTAAAGAAAATTGCAGTTTACTTACTTTGAAATTTTCCATTTTTCGTCCAAATTCTAAGTCCGACCCCGTGTTTTACGTCTTCGCCATGATGCGTGTTTATGTGTAACTAGCGCTCCTAGCGATATAAATTGAAACTAGCGCTAATACGTTGCGCAACTGTTGTTTAGGCAGCAAATTCAGTTGTAGAAAAACAGTCCGCTTATAACACCTGTTTTCGTGGCAGTAGCTGTGCGTATTCAGGGAAAATTTGACGGTTTGTGGTACAAATGACCGTTACAAGTAAGAATGTTTCACGGCGTAATAATAGTGTATGTAGTGTGTGTTTTTAGGACGTTTTACAGTATGCAACTCTCGTGGATGGTATGTATTAGTTAAATTTTGCTGATTGAGACACAACAACAAATACGTTTCGCGTACAACGTGTGTGGAGGATTTATAGACAAAGGTACCGCGTCGGAAGAGGAACCAAAGCATAATTGACTGTTTGTGGCGAAAAATTTCTACCTGCGGTTGAGAACAGTAAGTACTAATCTTTTACTACAATAGTGTATGTTGTTCAGTGTACGTTATATAATGTGTCCGGCTTCTATTACAAATTGAACACATTAAATACGTTTTATATTGGGCATTAAAGACGTGTAACATCTGTTCAACATACATACAACATAAATTTAATGCGTACGTACTAGTGCATTTATGCAATACGCTAAAAATACGAATTTTCTTCAGTAACTATTTTTAGCGTCTTAAATTGGTGGTAGAATGAGTTTAAACTGCGTGTGTTACTGTGTATAAACTATTTTTATTCTTATTCGTAATATTTTGCATACTTTTAAACGATTTCCAAGATTGCAGGCAGCTATTTATATCAGTTAAATTTAACTGAAATGTATTGTAAATAGTACATTTCGTCTATTTATTACGATTATTGTACGTGTATTTCCTACAATTTCCGTGTTCGTCATAGCCCTCCCCACTACTGAGTTTTTATAAAGTAGGCTTTTTCGGTAGTCGTGCATGTTTTTTCTTGTTATATTTACGTAACATCAATCGTATGTAGGGCATTTAATGTAATTAATATCATGCTTTTTACGTATTTTTACCCCACACTTTCCTTGATTTTCATAGCCCTCCCCACTATCGCGTCTTTAGAAAGTCGACTTTTCCAGTAGTCATGCATGTTTTTTCTTGTTATATTTACGTGAAATTAGGGTATTTAAAGTAATAAATATAATGCTTTTTACGTATTTTTACCACACAATTTCCCTGATCTTCATAGCCCTCCCCACTATCGAATTGGTAGAAAGCAAGAATAATTATTAATCGCGGCTACTAAATACTGTTTTTATTCAACGTAATAAATCGTAATTAGTACATTTCTGAATTTTTTTGTTAATTTTTGCATGAGTAGTTACTCTTGATATTAACCTGGGTAACTATTCCAAAAATATAAGGTCACCTGCTGTATGTCATTAGGGGTTCTCACCCAAGTTATCTTGCGTTGTAGTTTTGCTTGTTTAACATAAAAAAATTGTTTTAAAAAATCTACCTTATATTAATTTTCTTGAAATAACCTCATTTAGGGTTTTAAACAGTTAAATAGTTTAATAATATGCATTTAAAAGCCTAAATGTCTTGTTTTTTAGGGTGTAAAAATAATTTGACTAAGAAGTTATTCCACTTTTGCAGTGCATATCAATACAGGGTTAACACTCTCCATCCTCCCTTTCATGTAAATGCTAATTTACAATTATTTTATTTTTTGGTGTGGTTAGAATTATAAGTTAGGTTATTGACACTATTATTTTTAGCAACTCAGACAATGACACGTTCGTTCACTAACTTATGGCAGGTTTGTTCCTATTCCAGCCAGAGTAGCACAGTGTCTAATTTTTGTGAATAACTTTGTATTTTCAGTGAGTAAGTCACTGTTAAAATAATAAAATATATCATTTATAGTACAATCATCATGTAAGAGCAACTAATATTAAATTGGGTATACCTAAAGTTAACTTATTACTGAACTAATTTAAGTTGTTATGAACTGAAATTTAATAAATAGTGTTAATTGGGGCATAGTGTTAGGTAATATTTATTGCATAGTCCTGGAACTAAACATTTCCAGAAAAGTGTGTAATGAAATAGTAGACATCAGTACAAGTTGTGCACTACCATAATGTAAACAATTTAAGTATGCTCATTGCTGCACAAAACTAGCTGTGATCATCATATTTTTATCCTGCATGCTGTGGAGAAATGCTGTAGGCCTATTAAAAGTTTGATACTTAATGAACTGTTTAAAAAATGTTAACCTATCAATTTAATTACAATAAAATTATAGTTTTGTAATTTTATCATTCAATTTTGATTGTGCGCAGCATTAAAAATATTTTTAATATCCTGCTGGTACAGCAAGTGTGCTCAGGGTTACAACTAAGTTAGTTCATTGCTGCAGGAATAAAGAAAGCTAGAATGTAAGTTATTTTACAGGGTGACAAAACGCAGCTAGGCTAGTAGGTTTATTTACGTCTCATTATAATGAGTATGAACTGTAATTCTTTATTTTTTTGTTTGTTTTATGTGCTGTGATAGTAATGTAGTTTACAAATTAACATTTGTCATTCGATTTTAAACTTATGTATAAAAGGATGTGGTTGGATGTAGAAAAAGGACGAAAATTGAGTTTTATGTTGGAAATATTTTTGCTCTGAAATACTTTTCTGTTTTGCCTTGAGAAAATGGGCAAATAAAGCAAAACATCCACATTGTGGTGCATGTTTGCCCGCTATCAAAATAATCTCCAACTTCTGTGATAGTTATTTACAAGCATTGAGACTAAATCATTCAGATTGAAATGCACAAGTACAACTCTGTAAGTGCTTGTGCATTTCTTTCTAAATGTTTTATTTTCTTGTATTAATTTTCTCGTTATTTATAAACTTTGGTTTCTTTAATTCTAGGAAGGGATTTTTATTACTTCATAGTGAATTGGCAAGTTACGTGGCTTTGTGTTACTAAACAGGATGTTCCAAAATTCCATGTCAATATTCTAAGGAAACAATCCTCATGTGTAGAGGATCAAAAAGTGTAACGTGAACGTAGGTCCAAAAACGCACCGTTTCTGCACTACAGTTGGCAAGTACATGGCGTATGGTTGATAGCGCTGGCAGGATCATGTTGCTGTGGAGAATCATTACAGCAGTACATAACATGTTGCTATGCCATACACTACGCCACTAACACACAGACAGTAGGAACAACTGTGACACAGCAACACGATCCTGTCAGCGCTACGTCATGTATAGTCAACTGTAGCGCAGAAACTGTGCGTTTTAGGACCTATGTTCACTTAACACTTTTTATTCCTCTACACGTGAGGATTGTTTACCCAGAATATTGACACAGAATTTTGCAACATCCTGCATAAAATAAGTAGTCAGTGACTTATAATATATCAATGTGACTTGTTGCCTCGTTAAGAGTTGGATGCTGTGCAAACAGTAGTATAAATACTGTATAATATTGTAATTCTACCGCACTTCTGATTTCAGAAACACTTCCAGACACGAGGTTTCCGAATTGAAGTAGTACGGCCATTTATATACAAATGCAAGATGAGGTAAGGAAGTTGAAGTTGGCACGTAGCAGAATTTCAAAATTGAAGAAAACTATCCAAAAACTGAAAGAAACAACATAAATTCCTAGCACTCAAGCAGATATTGAAGACATAAATGGTTGGGCTAGTGTTTTCAAAGATAAAGAGGGTTTTATTTTTCATCAGCTTAAACTAAAATGTAGAAAATTGAAGGGTCTAAGGTACCCATAATCTGACAACGGTTTTACTCTAGCTCTTCATTATTGTTCACCTGTTGCATACAGGTTTCTGAGAAAAACTATATGCCTGCCTACTGTTCGCTCATTACGCCGATGGTTGGGAGGCATAGCTGTTTACTCTGGGTTTGCAGAATATGTTTTGAAGTTGTTGGAAATGAAAGACAGACACATGCGCACCGAAAATATTTTCTGTATTTTTATGTCAGTGTTCTATTTGTATGTTACATTTTGGTGCAGTAATTGTCTGCCCATGAAGCAGTATAAAATTGTTACCAACTTCTAGTAGGGTTTATTTGGTGTATACGAACATTTTTTGTATTTCTAAAATCAATATTATGTATGTATCTTACTTATTTGTGTAAAAATTCTCTGTGTGTAAAAAAGTGTAGATTTATAGTAAGGTTTTACCTTCAATTCAGTAGGGTTACTTTTGAAATGCCCGTAGCAGAATTTGGTAGCGTTGTCACTATAATTTTGTAGTTTAACTTTGTAAGATATTTTGTTTAATTTTATTATTTAGTACATAATTTGTATTTCATGAGGTATTACTTTTTTTTAGTATCATGAGCTAATATCTATAACCCTAACAGCCTTGTGACCAAGGACGTAGAACCTTGGATGCTGTTAATATTGGGAATCTTAGGTGGAGCTTAAGTATTGTCTGAGCTCGAACCAAGATGCATGGAGGTAATTAGCTCGCCAGTGTCTTTGTTGAAGTCGGGCATCGTTATTATTTTAGTTACTTTTTTGGTGCCCGGGCTAGGTATAAACAGGAGAAGGTGCAGTAATATTTTCGGAAGAGGCCAGACATACTTGAATTTGTATATTATTTTAGTGAGCAATACAGCATTTAATGCTTTCAGGCGTCATGTACAGGGGACATTAGTGCAAGGTTTTTAACAGAGAGATGCTATCATAATTTTCACGTTCAGCACATCCCTGTTAAGGCACAAGAGTCAAACTTTAATATGTTTTCATGTAATTTTGTTTCCTACAGTTTCAATTTTGTTAGTTAGTAATTATTGTTTATTACTTTTATGATATTTTCGACATAAAACCTTGTGGTTCTGCACTGACAAACAATTTTTATTGGTTTTAACTAGTCATGTGAATTTTAAAGGAATATAATGTGAGAGGATTTTTTATGGCAAACATATTTATTTTAACCAGAAATAACATTTTGGTTTGGATTTCAATTAAGTAATTATTTTATTTTACTTATATTTGGAGTTAAGTCTAAACTATGGTCAGTATTATAGTACATAGATTTCAAAGTGCTGATCTAAACTTTTGGTTGGAGGTAAGGTTTGTCATTCTATAATTGGGCCACCAAATCTGAACATAGATATTGGACGTCAGCGGATCAAAGGTGCAGAAAGTGGTGGAAAGACTAGACTTGCTAAGAGAGGACTGCTGGGTGGTAGTGGCAGGGGACCTAAATCTGTCTGGAGTAAAATGGGAATATGGAAGGGAGGAATAAGGTTCACTGGGTCAGAGGAGAACTACCAGGCTAGTTAACTTAGGGCTAAGTCAGGTGGTGACAGAGGCAACACGGACACATGCAGTAGAAGAAGGGGTGCTGCTAGACGTTGTGCTGGTAAGACCAGAGGATGTGTATGCGTACTCTGTGGTGGTGAAGGCAGTAAGTGACCACTACATTCCTGTAGTCAAACTGTGTATGTGACAGAAGAGCACAGTGTCTGAGGGCAAAGTGTCGTGGCAATATGGCAGAGCTGACCGAGCAGGAGTACTGTATTGGTAGAATTGTATAGCAGTTGAGAAGGGTTGGGGGGGTGTTAATTAGTTGTGGATAGGACTGAAATAAATAATTGGTGAGACAAAAGATTGATATGTGATCAAAAAAGAAACGTTAGTTAGGGTGGGGAGCTAGCGTGATGGATAAGAGACTGTGAAGAAGAGGTGAAAATTAAGTGCCTAGGGGTGGAAGTAAGAGAACAACTAAGAGAGCTGAGTGGGTAGTTGTAGAGAAAAGTAAAGGTGCAAGGGAGGGTTACCCAAGTGTGATTATGGTTGAAGGAAGTCAAACACATTAAATACTCAAGGGGGGTAGGAGAAAAGATACCAGTACTGAGAGAGCATGATAGAAATGTGGCCACAGCAGACTTAAAAAAAAGAAGGGGGGGGGGGAAGTTTGCTAGCAAGACACCAACTAAGAGTTTTTGGTAAGGAAAGGAGTGGGAAGGAACAAGGAACAATACACAGGGAGATGAACAGGTAATGTAGATGGGAAAAATCAGGAGAAAAGTAAATAAGCTGGATGGCCTATGTTACAGCTAGGTGGGAAGGTGCTTGAGAGATACGTGAAGGTATTATTTGACAAGTCCCTGGAGGAAGGAAAACTACCAGCAGAGTGGAAGGAGGCAGTGGTTGTTCCTATTTATAAAAAGGGAAAGAGGGATAAGAGCAGCCCAGCCATCTACAGACTGGTGAACCACACTTCTTGTGTTGGGAAGGTGATGGAATGAGTTATTTTGGTTTCTCAGGACTGAAATGGAGCAGATAAAATGGCTAGATGAGAGGCAGCACAGGTTTAGGATAGGGTACTCTTGCGAGAGACAGCTGGCATGTTTGTTGGAAGAGTTGGTTGGAAAGGCAGATGGAGGAAGTCCGATAGATGCTTGTTTCATTGACTTATAGAAAGAATTTGACAAGATGCAGCACAACATCCTTATGGGTAAGGTGGAAAGATTGCTAGGGGAGTGGTGAGACTTCCTCGCAGATAGACGGTAGAGGGTAAGGGTGGGTGAAGCACTCTCAGAGGAGGGGAAAGTGCCTCTGGAATGCCGCAGGGAAGCATTGTGGGCCTGCTATTAATTATCATAATGGTGAATGATATAGGCACAGAAGTAGTGTGAGGCTTTAGGATGTTTGTGGATGAATGTGTCTTGTATGGGGAAGCTACAGGAAGATCCAAGAACGTTTGAAAGATGGACAGTAATTAATGGGATGAGGATAAAAATGGATAAAACCAAAATTGTTAGGTTCGCCAAGAGAAAGAGGGTGAGTAAGATGGAATACCAGCGGGAATATGAGGTGATAGGGGAAGCCACCTAGGTTTTTTTTTTTTTTTGCAGGAGGGCTTGGGCTGGAAGAAGCAGGTTACTAGAGTGGTAAGGAAGGGTAGGCAGGCCCTAGGACTGCTGGGGAGGGCGCTTAGAAGGGGTAGTAGCACATTTAAAGAGAGGGCATACACCACTATGTTATGTCCAGTGTCGGTGTATGCGGCTACGGTATGGGATCCATGCCATGACGTGGAGGAAAGGAAGATCGACGGGCGGCAGAGTGGGTAAAGGGAAAATGTTATAGGGGACAAGGAGAGAATGGGGAAAGAGGTCAGCCCTCTTAGACGATAGCGGATCTTGGGTGGGGAACCTTGAAGGAACGAAGGTGGGTAGGGGGCTGGTGGAAATGTAGCAGATGCTCCATGGGCTGGGGCAGTTGGGGAAAAATTGGAAAGAGAGCACTACAGGGGACGAAGGGACAGCTGTTGCAAGGTCCACAGGCGAGAGAAGGAGAACGGTGGGAGGAAAGCAGCAGAGAGTGTTGAACTGCTTAGGAGAAGGAGGGAGGAAAGCTGAATAGAGAAAACTCTGCCACAGGGCGGTAGCTGGACTGTGGAACTATTATTATTATTACTATAGTATTTTTATTAAAATACACTTAGTGCCTGTAGCAATGCTGGATGTATTTTATGTAATGTTCAAAAATAGGATGTGTTACCTTAAGGGCGTGTTCTACCACAATTTTTATCGCCATTTTTTAAAATATGTACCAGATATTTTTTTTCTTATTTTAGACACAAAATGTGACAAAATTTTGCTCTATGATATTTTTTTATCTCTCATAGTTTTCACGTAATGGCTTATTAAAGTCATATTGTGCATGTTTCCGTTTTAAGGACTACACTAAAACCAACTGATATACCAAACTAAAAAAAAATCACAGTGGATAAAGACATTACAGTCTACAATATCATGCTCATAAAAATAAAGAATAAAAATTATTTGTACGTATTTTAAAAAAATAGTGAATTTTTTTAAAATTTGTATTTTCAGTTTTAGAATTTTAAAAAATAGAAACAATTTTTATTCTTTATTGTTAGGAGCATGCAATTGTAGACTGCAATGTCTTTATCAACTGTATTTTTTTTTAGTTTGGTATATCAGTTGGTTTTAGTTTAGTCCTTAAAACAGAAACATGCAAAATATGACTTTAACAAGCCATTACGCGAAAACTATGAGAGATAAAAAAATTTCATAACAGCCAAATTTAGTCACATTTTGTGTCTAAAATAAGAAGAAAAAAAATATCATGTACAAATAAAAATATAAAAAAATTGTTATGAAAATTGTGGTAGACCGCATCCATAAAGCCTATATATGGTTTAGAGGTGTGTGGGTGTTCAAAAAGTGTATTATTAAAACTATTTAGTATTTGTACAGCTTGTATTGTGCATGGAGTTTTTGTTACCTGGTGTAAGTAATTTTTTTTACAAATACATATTTTGTGACAGTGATTTTGTACTTCCAGGTGGTTTTGTCCATTTTTTGATTCTTAGCATTCTTTGCTGTTGTATAATGGAACATTTAATTGAACTCTGTAGTTTAATATGATATTGCATTTTAAAAAAATGTGTCTCTTGGGTTATGTACTTTCAGGAAAATAAAAAGGTTAATAAATACATATTTACATAAATTGATTTGTGTTGGTGGTTGATATTGAATCCTGTAGACCTACCCTATGTTAATTATTCAATAAGTAATAAATGGTCGCTGCAATTGTCGGCAGCCAGATGCAGATTTATTTACATAAATATATTAGTTCCAAAACACTACACAAATATTCATAGAAATAGTTTTGTATTTCTGGAAATCTCCCCATTCCTCTTATTAGCCCCGAAGTGCCACGACAAATACTTAATGGCATGGAAACAAATTGGCTTACACTTTGTAAAATATTTTCAATCAAATATGTATTGGCAGCATCTGGAGTATAAGTGCAGATGGTTGAGTGTTTACCGTCGTGGTCTTAATACTTATGAGATAGATATGGAGCAGTGGTAGAATGCAAAGCCAGAGGTAATGAAAATACCCTGAGAAAATTCAGAAGCCTAAATCGAAAAATTGAAAATTACCCCAACAGGAATTGAAAGAGGATCACCAGGGTGGGAGGCGAGTGCTCACTACCTCAAAATCACCCTACCAACGAATTTTGCCAAAATTGTTTGGCACCAGGCAGTAAGAGCAAATGTGAGAAACAATTCAAAACCTGTGACTATGCAATGTACAATCGAGCAAGATCACCCTCATATGTGTAAGAGTATCCGCTTCTCGCCAATATTTTCTAGTTTAGATTCTTGGCATGGTCAATCCCCCCTCCCCCAATTACTGCATGGTAGCAAGTGTGGTGTGATTCTCCTGGTAGGCAGGTTTTCTCAGTTCTCTCACATTTCATTGCACTCTTGTATTCAGATGATACTCCACGTCCCACCCCTCATTGGTTTGGGAAGCCGGAATCAAAATAAAAAATGGGTAATTGATCATGAAATAGGGATGTAAACATATAAAAAAACTCGCCAGGAATATTAGCTAGTATTCATTGATTGCTGGACTGCTCTGATTCTAGGAGTGTACAGCACAACAAGCCACACAGATAATTCACGTTTTTAATTCCAAGAACGTGTGTCTATATGCCAAGGATTCCTAAGCCTACATAACTTTCTTTGCCATCATTTTAGCAGTGATATTTTTTCAACTGCAGTCTTTCTTTGCTATTGCACGTTTGTAGATTTTTTAATTTTGAACCCTAGGCCTACATTCATTCTCATAAAAACCAAGTAGGGTAGCTAAATATACTGAGGATTAAAGCTATTGGTCTCGTAAATTTGAAGAAAACTATTCTAGTAGTGCAGCACTAGAAACAAACGTCTATAATTGCCATCAGCAAACAATCCAAGAACCTCACAAATAATAGGTTTACAACTTTGATAATACAAGCAAGTTACAGGTCATAAATGTATGCTGATTTGATGAAAACTAGCTTACAAAACACCTATACGGAAGAAACGTATCTATAAAATAACCTTTTATCGTATATTTTGTAAATGTAATAGCATGTTGTGCAACCTAACCTAAATGGTACACACACAAATCGCTTCACAATTATTCAGCGAGTTTCGCTACTCAATTAATTTCCAAAGTCATTTAGTTGCTTGTTTCCCTTGATGTCCTCCAAGCACTTGCAGGAGAGTAATCCTCAATATTTCCGCATGCATAGGTTCTGTCAGAACAAATGCAATGCACACCAACAGTGACAAATATATTATGAGTCTATTTAATATTTAAAAGCCATATTGAATAAAAGTTGTTATGTACATACTCAACCAATATTACAAAATTAAATCTGGTATTTATTTCTACTGATCTCTCGGGGAAATCGCGTTTTTTAAAGTTGTAACAATCTCGTACGTTGATTTTTGAATTCCCGCCACTAGTAATCAACATCTCACGCGAGAAGCGCTAGTGTTGGCGGTTGCCAGGCTTTCCCATGCAAAACGGCAGGAGTGTCCGGTATTCCTATTTACAGTATTTGGTTTCCCCATCTATTCTTCCTTGCGCACGTGCAGTTTGCTGAGGCCCTGACCAAGGCTGTGTCTCACTTCAAGAGTGTGTACACTCTCACTACTCGCTCTCCCTCTCGGCCACTCTGGCTCACTTTATTCGAATTGGGACGTCTACTCTCGCACTATGCAATCGGCACACTGCATTTTAATGGCAATAATTGTAAGTATAAAAATTAATAATCTACACTGCGAACTACGATATATTTAATGTAGGTTATTGTCATTATCTACTATAATATATTTATTAAATACAAGAACGGCGGGTTAAAACAACGAACAAGGAGTAAAAATAATTCTTAACAAACACAAATAAAATGGTTTAACCTAAAAGCAATATGGCTGCAACAGAGGGTGCGTGAGTGAGCTGCGAGGGAACATCATCGCTCACTCTCGTTCACTATCCTATTGCACACTCTCCGTTTGAGTTGGGACAGTATAAAGTACCCTCTGTGACGTCAAAAGTGGACGAGAGAGTACTCTTTCAGTGAGTTGGGACACGACCCAAGCCTCTTGCTGGTGTGCTAGCGTTACCTTAACTTTTACTTCTTCATCAACTCCGGTTCAAGTCAAATGTGAGTGTCTCTAGCTCCAGCTAGTTGTTTGCTTGGGAACTTGTTCCCCATGGCGGTAAGGCGGCTGCCGTCATGTTTATGTATTCGAATTTTAAATCTCATTCGTTTTTATTAAACATTGCTTTTTCGGTTGCCGTCTTTTGAAAATTGTGTTTTCTGATAAAAATTAGTTTGGATAGGTTTGCACAAAAAGATTTAACTTGTTGGTACCTTTTTAGTATTTGTTATTTTCGTGTTGAATTGGTAGAGTGAAACGCGCCGCGTGTACATCATTTTTTATAACTGTAGTTTCTCTGAATCTAGTCAGTTGCTTGATAATTTGCAGTTTCATGACAGTGATTTTTGATTGCCCGGATTGGAGTTTGTTGACGCGTCATTTGATATACGTCAAGTATATTGTCTATTTTGGTGATTAATTTTGAGACACGCTTATGTGAGAAATAATATCATGAATTTCTTGATATGTTTCGTCAAATTCGTCATGTTAATTATGATGTTTAATCCAGAAGCTTCGATTTATTCTAGCTTGACGTTAATGTTTAATTTAAACGTACTGGTATGTCGAATGTATTTATGTGCACGTGTGCACAATATTTTATAACTTTCAGAGTTAGTTAATTGTCTGCTGTTCCACTGAGTAGCAGCTAGTGGACAAATATACGGGGCTTGAGTATGCATAGTGCAATTAATTCTAGTATATAGGTAATTGAATTCGCGACATTTTCCAGTCCCTATGCATTGCTAATGGAAATAGAATCAGCATTGTTGATAAAAATTCTTGTGCAGGAGCTTGTACAGTCTGTTCCATGACGTGGCATCTGTACCATCTGACAATTTATTTAATTCAGGTAACTGCATTGTTACGAACTGTATTTTATATAAAAATTTCATTCGCCCTACATAATAAGTGTATGTCAAAAATGTTTACCACTGAAGCACTTGCCTACTTACAGCTACTTTCTTAATTTATAAAAAGACGACACACTGGTTAGGTGTTTACATGCCTCTATGTACAAGCCAGTCAACTGGCATAATGCTGTTTTTTTTTTAATTTTATGCAAGGTATGGGAACAATTCAGGTGCTATATATTTTCCAACATATTGTATTAAAATCCTCCTCATTTTTAAGATAAAATTTTACACGTTTTTATATTCAGTAGAAATCACAATATTTGTTTACAACTTAATGTGCAGTTTGTTTCAACACACACACTTTCTAGGTATGTCTGCACATATTTCATACACAGTAAAAAAAAAAAAAAAAAAGTGGCAGATCCAATAGGTGTTTATAATTATGCAGTAATCAGCTTGGGTAAGAAGTGCATTACACCAGTCAAGTGGTCAGGTTTTGTCGATCAACAGGTAACATCTTAACACCTGCATGCAATTCTGTATGTTAAGTTGACGGGAATTCAAATTGTATATCGTATTGCTATATTAATTGTTCTTTTACTTGTTTTACATCCTTAGCCTATGGGCTATTAGAGGGTCACTTAAAGCCACTTAAAGCCAAAATACAAGCAAACTTGAGGTTTACTGAATGTAAGGTATTTTTAAGGTAACCTATCTTTGATTTCGATTTTCATAGGTACATTAAATTACATTTTTATTTTTTAACATTTGCATGCTATTTGTGAGTGTGGTACGTAGTATGGGTTCACTCATTTAAGACATGTAACTGCATTGTTATGAACTGAATGTCATTCACTCATACCTCCTTTTTAACCAATTGCCACCTTATTGTTGCGCCATGTCATCAGCTAAATGTCTCAATATGTTCGCTATGCTCCACTGAAGACATTGCTACGTACAAAGAGAGAGAGAGAGAGAAAAAAAAATATATATTCCATGTAAATTTAAAACATGATGACTTACTTAAAAAGTTAATTTCATGTAAAATTATAACTTGAGCATGCTCTGTTTCAGTAATCACTTGCAATTATTAAGATGTGATAAGCGGTAGCAATTTAAAAAAATTATGGTACATCTATAAACATAGCAGAATAAAACATAGCCTACTGTATGTGAAAAGCTTTTCAAGAAATTGAGTGATTGTAAAAATTATATTTTTAAGCAATCCTGGACTTGTTTGTCACTGTATGAAATATCACTATAAGCATATCAAGTAATCAGATTACACAATACTGTATTTTCCAGAAGTCATGTTTTGAAAAGCTGAGGTGTAATTTTATTGATGGGGCATAAAACATAATCGTAGATTAAAGTGTCTCAACATATTAGTGCTTTGACCAAAGCTGTTTCTATTACGAACAGTCCGTATATAGGTAAGATAACATACCTTGTACTAAATTTTTTGATTATTCAGTAGATTAACTTTTAGGTGTTATTGTGTATCAGACCCCAGTTAAAACTTCGTGTCATCTCACTTCCACAACCATGAATTTTCTAGAACACAATATTGTCTGTTATACAAATAATAATTTATGACAACCTGCCGACTCTTCGTTCGAGGAAGTTATTTCTTCTGGAGAAATGCGCGTACAGGCAAAATGTTTCTCATCCTTGTGATATACATAAGTTACTTTCAAGTTCCACTGTCCCTGTTAGTACGTACTTGCGTGTATTTAATTCTAATAAATAATTAATTGCCTACCTTCTTTTGCTTCCCCTTATCAATCAATTGTCTGTTATACAGCCTAACCTTTCTTTTCATTCCATAATTTTGCTTTTATCCTAATTTTGTAATTATTTTCTAAGTTATATGCAAGTCTCGTACACTGAACTTTTCCTTCTTGTACACTTTTCTGCGTTTTACAAAAGTTGACAGGTTAATTTAGTGTTTTAAATAAGTGCATTTGATATCACAGTTTTAAAATCATTTTACGTGGAGTAGATTCTTTCCAGCCATTGGGTCAGAAGAAGCACAGAAATTAACATCCTGGTAGAGATATTGAATGTAGTAACTTCAAACAAACTCTCACTAGCATTTGCATGACCCATTTTCTAGGGGAAAAGTAGATTAAAGAAGTAACAAATTTTTTGTAGAAATAAAACTAAACAAAAAAACTATCTGCCCCAAGTTCACTAGTCCTCAAACTATCGAGGCATGAATTCCTGATTTTTTACTCAGATTCAAGGAAAATTGCAAAGAGGCTTAAAAAGTAACATCTGAAATGCAGGTATTTGTAAGATTCAAAGTTAAATCAATGTACAGGATACGTAATTCAATAAGTCATATTTCATTATTCAGGCATTAAGAGAGCCCGAGATACAAGCCTCTTAAATGGTGTTAATGTGATACGTCAAGATCAGCTTACCCCAAAACATAAATACTTGTACAAAGTGGTGGCTAAGCTGCAGAGACAATAAAGAATTTTCTCTAAGAAGCTCGTTCCTTTCGCAAGAAACTTCGAATGGCGGAAGAAATGTGTAACATCCAGTATTTTCAAGAATTGGCAGCTCATGTAGATGATGTGACATACTAGTTCATATTGTCACTGGTTAAAACTCAGAAACTCAAACCTAGAGGTAGAAGGTTGACAAGATTTTTAGCTCTATCTCTATACAAGCACATTGGTAATGCGTAATCAACTACGGGCTTGATATTTTAAACAATTCAAAATAGTAGTAATTTTTGGCACAGATTATTGGCCTTTTAATTTTGAATACACAGTACCTACGAGAGTACACTATTACTGCAACGTAATTTTTTCACCAATTCTTAGTGCAATCCTTGTATTCAATCACAAGGTTATAGAAATATACTGAATATTAACGTTTGTAAGCTATATTGTAGTAATAAAAACCATACATATTTACCCACAAATGGTTTGAGAGTGGTGTATTATAAGTATAGAAGTCTAAAAGATTTCCTGATTGCAGCAACAGCCAATGTTATTGTCAGCACGAATCTTTTGAATACCGCTTATCATTTTTTCCCACTATGTTATACTTTAACTGCAAATTGTCACTACTTTGCAGCCATATAATTCATTATATTTTTACATCTGTCTTTTTGAATTTGCCAATGTAACATTTAGGTTGCAAAGGTAAATTTTGTGAAATTCCACTTCCCAATATAACATGCACAGGGAGATTGATCCATACATATTTTGACAATAGTCTGCAAATTTGCAGTCTTCCAATTTTTTCATCGGTATCCAGACTATATGAAATTATTCACCATAACATTCTGAAAACTATTTTACTATTGTAATTTTCTTGGCTTTTGGGATTGAGCCGCGTCTTGTGTTGCTTCTTGGACAACGTTTCGGCAGATCTTGCAGCTGCCATCCTCAGGTCGATGCAGGATCAGACTGGGGCCTACTGGCCGCCGTTTCCTCATGTGCCATCCGAGGCCGTGCTGTCGCGAGACCGAAAGCCGAAGCTTCCATAACTCGCTGGGTGTTTG
>PNEQ01019351.1:0-10127 GCA_003012365.1 Medauroidea extradentata
GCAGGTGGTTATCATGGAGTAATACAATCCATGCGGCACCCGAGGAGGCCTTTTAGCGCTGCCGCCACTGTATTGTATTTCGCCGCCCTGCCCGACAGCCACGGCGCCGAGGAGTGAGTGGGAAGGGGGTGTCCTAGCTCCGCCACCACAGTATCGTACTACACCGCCCAGCCAGACAGTCGCGGCTCGCAACAATATACAGCAAGGATTCCAGTTGGGCAACTCTCGCCTTTAGTGTACATCTGCAGCTCTTTTGTTATGAATCTCGGATTTACGTGGAAGCTCCGTGCATTAAATATCGTTTAAACAAGTTAAACTATCGCATGTAACTAACTTACGACACTAGCAGAGTAGCCCGTAACTCGTCTATGCTTCCATCACGTAACACAAAGTGAGTGAGAGAGTTTGGTCAGCGCTTAATATCGATGTTTTTAGCTCTAGTAAGGGGTGTCATGAGGTCTAGGCCGCTTTCGGCGGTCCAGCATCGTTGAGCAGTTTCGAAGCACTTTACCTAATAAATTCGTTTGCTTGACTGGTGGGTGCTTAGTAATTCCCTAAAAATATGGCGACCGCCTCGCCACTAATGCAACATAATCAACTGGACGGTGTTATGCATCAACCAGCTACGAGCCAATTATTATTTGTAAATAAAAACGTGTTTAAAGGTTGTCAACTTCGAACAATTCTTATGAGAAGTAGGAATATTTTAGTCTTATAATGGAAATATTCGGAACACGCTACAGGACCAAAATATTTTTTAAGAATGTTTTAAAACTGAAAACGTTTTCACCTGTATTACTTAACCATATCGATTGGCGCATAGCTGGTTAATGCATAATGCCGTCCAACTTGTTTAGCCTCAATACGAGACACTGAGTAGAGTTGGTTCATTGTGATAAATGTTTTCCACTATTGGTCCAAAACTATGGGTTAAACGAAGAAAGCGCTAAGGGGCATTTTTGTAGATTGTTTTGCGTAGATTATTTTGCTATAAAACCCACAGTTATAGAGTTATTAGAAGAAAACTCATTTTGAGCACCATTTTTCAAGATGGCGGTGTTAGCTCATGTCATATCGATGATGACTTTTAGTATTTTCTTCTTCATTACTTAATTGCGAACGTCTCTACCAAAAATCTGCGTTTTTGTAATTCCTTTTTCAATAAATTCTAAAATGCCTGGACTACTTGTTACAAAAAAAAATTTTACTGTTTTCTCAACTATTTCCTTACTTTATGTCATAGTAAATCATCTGTAGATTTTTCAATAAAAATTAAATAATCTAATAAAAAAATGTTTTGAAACTGAAAATTAATAAATCTAATAAGTTTTATTTTTACATATAGGATAATTTGTGTTAAATTCTTATTTTGAAGAATATCCCAGAGGTTTGTTTGATGATTTCTCAGAAATAGTCAGAACAGTTCCGAAACTTGCGTGGGTTATTTAAATATGTGTCCTAAAGTGTGCAGTCCACGAATAGTTTTTTTTTTTTCTGTAATACTAGAATAATCACGAGATTTTAACGAACATCAGTTAGATACAAGCCATATATATATATATATATATATATATATATATATATATATATATATATATATATATAATTTTTATTGCCACTGACATCAAGGAAAAAAAATTTAATATTGTACAAGGTTTGAAAATACAATTATCCCTTGAGTAGTTTCAATAGAAAGTTGTACTGTATTGATAATTCAATCTAATATTTCAATGTTATTTTTTTTTTTTCTATAACGCATGAACATTTTTAGCTTTTGACACAAATGTCTAAAAATTAAATCAACAGAATACATAATACAGGCCGATCAAGAGCATTTCACTTAATTTCAGCTTTCCCTGCAGTATTGGAATCTTGTTGGAACTGTGGTTCGTAAAATACTGTTGCGGTACTCAAAATCAGTTCCGCATAACACTGCTATATTTTCCACTGCAGCATAAGCTGTAACTATTTTATTCTTACTGTTTATGTAGATAGTATTTTCAGTCACCAAATTTACGATTCACAACAGTTTTCGTGTGTTATTGTAATACATTATTTTTAAATTATTTGCTGTTTGATTCAAAACAGTTCACAAAAGTTCTGTACATTTGCTGGAACTGATCATTAGTTAGAACAATTCCGAAGCCGGAACCGTTCATGACAATGGACAGCATCCAACCATATTCAGTTCCGATGATAGAGTTCCAGTTCATTTGAAAATAGTTCCGAGCCTTCACGGCAATGTAAAAAATTTTGTCGCCGACAAACAGTATACTTAAGCAATAATTGTAGCATTTAAAAATGAAGTCCTTAAGTTATTAATTAGTAAGTAATTGCAAGTTAACCACAGTATATATTAATAAATTTTGGAGTTTTTTGTACCAAAATACTAGAACCATATAACGTTCCGACGGAACCGTTCATTCTGATTTACAGAACTCCAAGTACAGTTCCTTTCCCGGAACCGTTATTATTAACCGTCCCGAGAATTATTCCCCATACCTAGTTGAAATGTAGATGCAAAGCGCGACAAAATGTTGTTATTGCGACCAGCGACACAAACGTCGCAGATCCGATTTCCCAATAGTTGTGATTTTGTCGCTGTTGAAATTCAGTTACAATTCAAACTTTCTTTATACCTTCGTCCATGAAAGTCAAGCTTTCTCTGTTTCTCATAAAATAGAGAAGACGTGGTGAAACGTGTTTAGGATGATATACTGATTTTACAATTTTATATGCCGTAAAACGAGGTGAATAGGATCATTTTTGGAATTGTCAATGTGAAATATAAAATAAAAATTTTTTTTTGAACTATTTAAAACTTGAGTCCTGATCCATAGTATCCAGTGGTATATAGATGTTCTATTAGCTCTATTAATTTTCCGAAAAAAAAATTAAATATTGTGTGATCCTTTTCACCCCAAGGGTGAGGTGAATAGAATCGCTAATCACCCCAAGTGTGGGGTGAAAATGGTCAGTACTTTTCATTCACATAACATTCAACAAAATAAGAGACATGTAAAAATATTTTTCATTATTCTATTCAACTAATGTACATTATTTATAAAAATAGGATACTGTACAACAAATGTCATCAATATGCTTAGTAAACATCAATGTTCTTTAAAAAATTGGTTTGGTACCAGTAGGTGCTACTACAGTCTACAGAAAAACACTCTCAAAAATTAAAATGTGGTCTTCCTTAATAACAACTACAGCTATTAATTATGAAATGAACTAGAATTTATACAGTTGTAGGTTTCACAATGTCATGAAACTATGTTGTGGTTGAATATGAACTTTAATTGTATTCTCCGAATCATTTCTGGTTCTGAAAGCTTCCCTACAACTTGGCTGAAGCTAACACTGAAAACATCCAACACATCTGGAAACACGTAAATCTGTCCTGAAAAAAAATATTTTCTTTTATTTATTTATTTATTTATTTTATTTATTTATGTATTTATTTTTATTTTTTGCTTCGTAGAAAACTTGCTTCAATAGTTTCACTGTCGATTTTATGCACAACGTTACCTACGTAATACAAAAGTTTGTTGGGACCCAGTTTGTTTGCAGTGTCTTTGTAGAATCCTACAATAACCCAGTCATTAATGTGAATATCATATTTCGATGATACAGGTTCTATAGTAAATTCCTCAAGATCTGGCCTTTGAATGGAACATACAGAAGTCTGCTACTGTCATCAGAAACATCATCTGCATTATCATTTCTTTCTTCTGAATAGGGAACAGGTAGGGTGTTACCAGAGCACATGTCTTCTGGTTCAGGTTCATCAGCTTCATCATCCGATATAGGACACTGGCCACTTTTGCTGGGTTCCACTCGTAGTTTCTTCCTTGATCTCTTTGGTTGTGCTCCTGCATTTCTGTATCTCATGTTATGTAAAAGAGTTTTGAAATGATCATCCATTGCAGTTTCAGCACCTTCACTGTTCTCCCTACTTGAGCTCATATCGGGTAACATATCCAGAACCTTCTTGCGATTTAGCAGCATGATACCAGACTTTGCAAAACCAGACTTTATGTTGTCTGCTGCATTCTGCTCGACTCGTTGCAACAACTTTGTGAGAAGTCTTGGGAATACCTTTTTCGGCAATGAAGGCTCTGTCATTCCAGGTCCCAGCTTCCATTTCAACAGCACTTGCCTCCAAGCTACTTTAAGAGGCCTGAAGAATGCAAAATCGAGAGGCTGTTTGAGGTGTGTGGAATTGCTTGGCAAAAACACGAAATTAATGTAATTTACTTGGCATAATCTTATTGCTTCACAAGACAAATGTGAGAATAGGTTGTCACCAATAAGTATTTTATTTCCTTCTTTGTCTTTGAAATACAGCAATGAACATTTTTCACCCAGTCTTCAAAACTAATCCCATCAAACCACCCACTCTGAGTGCAATTGAACCTGGTTCCTTTGGGTGCTCCTTCTGTCCATGTGGTGTACAGGTGTTTAGACTTATATATAACATAACATGGCAACAATTTTCCAGATGTTGATTCTGCGAACATAATGGAAACTGCAGACTTGCTTTAGTTTACTATTCTCTCTGGGTATTTACAACCACGTTTTGTGATTACTTTTGTGAAGCCAGGATCATTCGTCAGATTTCTTTCATCAAAATTGACAGTGTTGCTACCTGGCACATCTCTGATACTTTCTGCTAAATTATCAAAGCATTCATTGATTGTATATGTGGATATGCCTGCTCTAGCACACTTTATGTTCTGACAGTTTCTCTTTGTGTCGCTTCATGAAACCTACTGCAAATTCTCTTCCTGGAAGATTGCCCTTGAATTTCGCAAAGACTTTCCCTCTATTATCTAAATAGCTCTTTACAATAAGCAGCCAACTATATATATCTAGAGGATAACACCATTCTGCACATACTAAGAGATGTTCAACAAGCAACTGTTAGTTCTTCCTCTTCGTTTAACACAACCTGACCTCCTATTATTTTTAACTTTACCCTTCAAATGTCTCTGCAGAACAGTGTACGGAATTCCAAATGTCTTACTTGCCTGCCGAATACTTACTCCACGCTTATGCACAGCCTCTCTTGCTCTTTCAATAATATCAAGAAGCAGTTTACGATACACTTTTCCATGTGGAATTGGAACTTAGTCGCGGGGTATTTCAAGCTAGTGTTGATCTTATTCGCCTCCAGGTCTAAAACCCAATGCATAACATCATAAAATTAGTTCCACAATTATTTACAATAGCCCAACAATAAATTTTCTACCATCAATTAACTCAGTATACGTACCTGAACTACAATATCAAATTGCAAGTACTGAATTGTAACTCGTGATGTAGACTACATACGAAGGTTATGACGTTTCACTAACTTGGAAGAATTAACCTCTATTTTCAAACAGATGTTTTGTGAGGTGCTGCCAACTTGCAAAACATTACTACATTTAAAATGTTGTCTAAACAAAGCATGAACACTCACAACAAGCACTAGTTGTCGTTCGTAATTATCGTTTAGGGCACAAATGTTTTTTCTTCACAATGAAGTTTTGATCCTTTACACCTCATTTTATGGTAATGCAATTTTTTCCAAAATGTACCTATTACAAATGTAAAAATGTGCCAGAAACAATAGAGTAACACCACAGACTATAAAATAGTACAAGCATAAAATAGTTTATTCATTGGTACCAGTATATTATATTAAATAAAATTTAATGTGTCATTTAAATTTAAAAAGTTGTTCAGTTTTACGTTTGTGAACAAAAAAAAGCAAAATATCACTTTTGAAAAGTGTTTCTTCCTTCAAAATAAATACATTATTTTCCGTGTCGCAACTATCAGCGACAATGTCGCATTCCATGTAGATCCTTCTTGAAGAGCGATGCACTTTCGCTGCTGGTCGTATATGCGACACGCCACACGAACAGCTCCATTAATGACTGCCGCGACTCACGACCACGGCCGTAGAAGAACACTGGACGCTCGCCTGGAAACTTGACCGCCTTGTTGTTTGGCTGTAGTTTACCAAGTTACCGAGAAAATTGTGTTTTATTGGTGCTTCAGTTAGGGTGGTCGGACTCAAAACTCCGCCCACTTCCTTTCCACTAAGATAAAATTTATCAAAACGTATTTTTTTATCAATTTATGAAATACTTCCTTCGCTCATAAATATAATAAAAGGCTCTAGCAATATTTATTTACTTTACAATGTTAACAATGAAAAAATGTGGGCGGAGTTTGAGTACGGCCGCCCTAACTGAAGCGCCAATAAAACACAATATTCTCGGTAACTTGGTGAACTACAGCCAAACAACAAGGGGGTCAAGCAAAATACATTGTTAGATAGGCGAGTGTCTAGACCTGTTCTTCTACGACCGTGGTCAAGCGGGCTTATTCTGTATGGCCATAGTGATGTTGCTACAAGCGCAAACTGCCTTAGCTTCGAGTTTACTTCGAAAGTGATTCTGTACGGTCAAGTTGCATTAGAACTCGTTTACTCGGAAGCAGATATGATGGAAAATACTTAAGCAAATGTGCGCGGGTATCGGAGGCTGTGCAAAGCCCGGAATTAGTTTAAGTTGTTTAATATGTGTTATAAATAATTACATTGTCTGAGACGGTGATATATAATAACTTTGCAGTGTATGCCTTCACGAAAAAGACCCTTGGTTTGTCAAAAGTTCTATTTAAAAGTCTTGTGTATGCGGTGAAAATACTCAGGTGGAATAACCTCATTCTTTGGCTTCCTACATCAAATGTGTTAATTTTTCAGCAACGTGTGGAAAGACAACGACTGTGAATTACGAGAAGACAAGCCTACATTATGTACTACAATACACTAGGATATCGTTTGCCTTTCATGTTGAAGCATAGTCATGACAAACAAGTTTATTTTGTTAATTAAGATAATTGTTTGAGAAAAATTAGTGCACTAAAATAATATTTAAAATAATAATATTAATATTAAAAATAACATTAAAAAAGTCGTAGTGGTAGGGTCTGTGGAGGTCAAAATGTGGAGAAAAAATACAAATTTTGTGTGTTCATTTAACCTTATACTAACCTAACCCCACAATACGTGAATTACTGTTTTTAATTATCCTAAAGTATGGTACCAAGCTCAGCATGGCATACACTGATAATTAGCTTACTAAATTAATTTTTGACAGTGAAAGTAAAATGATTAAATATTCAAACAAACGTAAACATAGTCACTTGGTTTTACTTATTGTGTCCATCTAACTTAACGTTATCTTAACCCCACAATAAGGGATTAAAATAACCTTCTATAATCAGATGGGTATACAACGAACTCAACAGTGGCTTTTTGTATAGGTTTAATCTAAGTAACCCTATAATTTGGCATACACAAACTATAGGCCCTAACTAAATTGCTACCCACTACCTTCAAATTGTCAACTTCCAACAAAGCCTATGTTGATATAAACACAAACCTATACATTAGTTATACAAAGCGGTTCTTTCTTTTAATAATCGAAATTCAGACATAACTACTGGTGTTTAAAAATGTATTCTGTTTTGCCCCGAATAAATGAAACAAGGTTATGGCATGTTAAAAAATCATACCTCCCCCCAACCCCTCAAACAAAATATTGGCGAGTGCCATACCAATTATCTCGGATACCCTAAATATATTAATGATATTAAAAAAGAAAGTATATATGTTAAAATTCTGGACTGAGGTTGCCTAGAAACAAAAGTTTAAATACTACAAACGAACACGCACGTAACATTAAATTCACAGACTCGAACAGTTTTTCTATAGGGGTGTAGTGTATTTAGGGAATATTCAACTCTCCTCTCCATTTTTGAACTATCCATTACTTTCCTGCTGCCATGTGTTTCGTTGTTTATACTCGCAGAACCATAGATAAAGCGAACTAAAAGAAAGGTGGCAAACTTACTCATCGCAAATGTTTCTCGATTTCATCATAAATAGAGTAATTTTCGGACAAAAGGGCCACAAACCTACGATTACCGTCAAAACAAAACGATTGAAGGTATCTCATAGAAGCAACATTTTCCGCAGAAGTAAATTATAGTGGAGGAAGCAATCAGTGGCGTACAGAATTGATCGCGAGAAACGAAACGCTATTTCGACAGCCGAAGTAAAGCAAATTACTTCATGACGGGACTTTGCTTCGGCCGTACAGATTAGGACTGCAGACCTATTCTTCTACTACCGTGCAAGGGGGTCAAGTTTTCAGGCGAGTGCAAAGATGTTAGAAGGTTAGTCACCGAAAAAATAAAACTATACTTGCGACATCTGCGCTCTTGGTGGTAGTTACTGATAGTACGATGATGCCAGGCGTGGGAAACTAAAATAGACGAAGTTGGGAACTGTTAGCTTTGGCACCCGCTGGTATGGGAGGAGCACCAGCATCAACTTTCCTGATAATTTTCAAATAATTTGTCGGTCGCCATTTTTCGTCGAGCAGTTTAAAGGTTATAGGCTGTTATGATTTTGAAGTTACAATGTAAGAGGTTTTTTTAAGTGTTTCCACGAAGGTATTTTTGAAAAATTTTATCATGTGTCTTTTAAATTGTAAGTTTAGGTTTGTGTCTTAGTAATGCCTTTCAGCTAGATAAATGGATAGTGATCACATACTGTAGTTTTCTGTGTACCAGCTAGAGTAATTAAAGAGTGTAAAACAACATATTGGTTCTTATTTCAGGCAGACGTTTGACCAATGCTTGACTAGATAATTAATTTCAATGAACTTTACTTTATGTACGGTATTATAATGTAGTGGTTTCACTTCATTATCGTGTTAAGGTTTGTATATTAAACGATCGTTTCCAGCAAAACATAAAAACATCGCAATATTAACATATACCTAGGTTATCAATTTATTTTATTTTACTTATATGCTATTAAAAATATATGTTCTGGGCACGGCCGTAGAAGAACAGGTCTGGACACTCGACTATCTAACAATGTATTTTGCTTGACCCCCTTGTTGTTTGGCTGTAGTTCGTCAAGCTACCGAGATTGTTGTACTTTTTGGCGCTGTTTCCCGGGCAGTCGGACTCAAACTCCGTCCACTTTTTTCCATTGTTAAATTTATAAAGTAAATAAAGATTGCTGGAACCTTTTCTTAAAATTGTGAGCGAAGAAAGTGTTTCATAAATTTATAAAAAAATACGTTTTGATAAATTGTTTATCTTAGCGGAAAGGAAGTGGGCGGAGTTTAGTCCGACCGCCGTAACATCAGCACCAATAACACACAATATTCTCGGTAACTTGATGAACTACAGCCAAACAACAAGGGCGTCAAGTTTCCAGGCGAGTGTCCAGACCTGTTCTTCTACGGCCGTGGTTCTGGGTCATCCCAACAATAATATATAAAGTCAAAAAAACAGAGTTCGTATGTACCTTGTATAATTTCATTAATCTATTTAATTACCGCTATGGACAATTGTTAAACTAAATATTACATAGTATACATATATTTTCAGGATACATATAACTGCATTATCAGACGTTTTTAGGTTGTAACACCATTATCAGACATATTCAAGTTGTAATTACATTGTCAGCTGTTTTCAGGTTAAAATATTCAAAATATTTGTCTGATAAACAAAGTCGATAGAAATTACAATCATATTATCGAACAATAAATCGATTGTATTACATACTCGATGCACACTAATCGAAATTGCAACTATTATATTTATATGTAGCCATAAGATATTCAAAATACTCTATTTGATGAAGTTAATTAGTACCTGCTTGGTAGAGAGCACAGTCTAAGAGGTAGAGGTCTTGACACTGCCTATGCTCTCCAGCAAGAGAAAGTGGTCCCTTCATGTCGCCGAGCGCTAGTAGTAATTTGGTGGACGATTTGTCTTGTTTACATCTCGCGTTTTAACATTTTTTGCAATTATTTACATAAAATAATGTTAATAAGGTAACCTAATATAGTATATACATGTTCCATGTCCATAATTGCAATGGCATGTGTGGAACTGTTTATAAAAGTAGTCTGAAGAAATATATTGAGTATTATTGTTTTAGTGAACACATTCGAACAAAAACTATATTTCGTGCCCTACAAAATTTGAGAAACGTTGCAATGTGCATCTACATGTATAATATTGAAAAATAAAATTTT
>PNEQ01019352.1:0-10127 GCA_003012365.1 Medauroidea extradentata
TCCCTAACTCATGGGCCTCTAGCACTATTGACTGTTGTTTGGTGGTGTTGCGCGAGGCGTGGGTTGGTGCAATACACGGTTGTACACCACATAGTTATAGGTAGCTGGAATAATTTCGAACCCGAATTACAGTATTATTCTTTGTGTTTAAGGAAACTAGAAAAAAAAAAGAGGCTAAATAATATTTTTATGTTTGCATTAAACTTCCCTTATCTGCAAGTTTACTACAACACCAATAATAACCACCGTGAGAGTTGAAGTGCTTCCGTGACCACTGCAACACCAACATGCAGCTATGCCACTACACTTTTGGTAACCTGTCCTTCAACTGTCACCAACACCAACCACAACCGTGCCAGAGGCCTCACGTTCCTCTCTTGTGCAGACGTCGTGCCGAAGTAGGCCTTTGGCCACGATTAGCTGCTGTCGACGCTCTAGTCTGCCTTTCTTCCTTCCTTCGTCGCCGAGCTGCTTAGTTGTTATAGTCAGTCTCACGTAAGAATTCAATTTTTGGCAATTATGTTTGCATTTCTTTTTTACGGCTGTTTCCATAAAATGAAAAGTGTTTTCCTTTGCCTCACGTGATTTTTGCACAAACACACACAACTTGTTCTCAAAACTGTGCAAATTACCAAAATTAAAAGTATTTTCCTGCAGAAATAGGTATATATTATACTCTTCTGAACTATCAAAAAAAGGGGATCCTTATAAGCTACAGACTATAAGTCGAGGTTTCGAGTGTCCTCAACTGTGCAGCTGAATGTAGGGTAAAATTTGTTCGTTGTGTTAGAGGAGGGACCTTCTTGTCCCGTGTGGTACAATTGGGCGGTGGCGGCTACGCTAGGTAATTATGTAGAGTTAAATTGGGTTGTACTGTTTTTCGATTTTCGTAATTCCTTTTAGGTTCCGCCATAAAAATTCCATTTGGCAGTGTTTGTGTAATTCCGTTCGGATCATTATAGTTGGAATTTGGATTACGTTCACCGAACATTAAAATTTAGTGTTTGAAATACTGATTTATGACGCTTGAAAAAAAAAAAATAAAAATAAAAAAACACGAAGGGTCGGCTGGCTTGAAGCCTCACTCCGGTTATTGGAAACGGGCAAACGCTCCTTCCAGTTGTAAATATTTGAAACAAAGTGAGACGAGAGAATAGTTACGTAGATGACCGTGGACGAGATATCTACTTGTGTCTTTATTCCTGTCTCGCGAAACAGGGCGTCGATAACTTGAGGCAGCGTGAGACTTATGTTTCCAGATATGTTTGATGGTTATTATAGTTGCTGCATCTCATCACAACGACAGACGAGCAGCATATTGCAATACGGCTAGTTGACGGCCGCACACATTGTCTTATTTGATTCGTTTTAAGAGTTATAAAGCAAGATAATTTATGAACCATAACGTTAATGTTGATAATGAATGTTGCCTTTTTTGTAACTGTTTTCAGAATCTTATTAGAGTTGTTTCGTATATTTGTTGTATAATTGCTGAATATTTTGGTAAAGACGAATAACTGCATCTTTAGGCACCCGCAGGCGCTATTTACATCAATCAATACATCTTGGAGTTTTGTAAAAGAATACGAAATTTTGACCTATGATACGGAATGATAAATGTAGAAACTAGTACATTTTTGAGATCATCAACTATTCAAAATTAAATTAAATTAAATTAATGTTATACACTTGTGTACGTCATGTAGGCATTAAAATTGCTTTACAACTGTATTAAATGTACGATGAAAACAATAGCAGTGTATATTGTTCAGTGGTAAATAACAGAACTGAGTTATGGAAGGTAGGGAGGGGACTCAGGCTGACCAATGACTGTAAAAATTTCCTTAAAAAAAAAAGACTGGAGGTGATGGTCGCTGTTCATCAGTGGGGGAGGGTGGCTCAGCCCACTGAGAACTGACAAGGAATAAGAGACGGCACTTAAGCAGGGGTGAAATCAGGGGGAAGGGGGAATTTGGGGGTTCTAATCCCCCCATAGCCCACAATAAATTGGAAAAGAGAACATATATTAATAGATTAAAAATATTTTCACCAGTGTAATATTCAATGTTTCGTTACAAAAAACCACTAAACAGCATTATTTTGCACCTTGAAATCCAAATTTTTCTGGGGGAGGACCCCTGGACTACCCCTCGCTTTAAAGGGGTGGTCGGTGTTCATTACACTATTCTCAGGTACCCCTCTCCCCTCCACACACACACAAAAATCCTGGCTATGTCACTGCACTTAGGTGATCATTTTTATTTGGAAATGTGCTCTTTGAAGAGAGGCAAATGGAAACGGCAAATACCTTACAGCAGTAGCCTACCATTAGTACCACAAGAAAAAAATTACAGCCGCATACATAACCATGCATAGTTCTGTGCACTGGAAATCGTTTGCAGTACATTGAAAATTCAATTTTTAGCCGAACTGGTAGAATTCAAGTCAAGTTCGACAGCCCTTATAATTTTCAAACATATGTTCATTTTAATTACTTAAGTTGGCATTCAGTGGGCATGGTTAATTCAATAAGCCATTGTGGGCCCTAACAGTGGCGAATCGTGGTGAGTTCCAAGGACTGCGTTGCTAAGCAATGACTGTACACAACTCTTAATGCCCGTGGCTGGTAGCAGGTTATGTTCTTCTACCAGTAGTGTACAAGCGGCAAGAAATTTATTCTCCAATAATACACTATACACCTCAGTTTTCGCAACACACATTTATAGTGAGTGACCCGTAGATGACAATTACTCAACGCGTATATCGGTGCTTCCAGATAAAGTGAACACTTTTGGAACCATACTTAATTTTTAAATTTTTAATGTAAACAAACTACCCTAAGTAACAATCAAAGTGTATGGATTGTACTGTACTCGAAAGTTAACGTCTTATGATACAATAAATAAAATTTTTAAAATTAATGTTCTAGACAGATGATCGGTCTTCAAAAGTGCTCACTTTATGGTGAACCACATATGTGTATAGGCTGCTTTAATACAGCTTGTCTTGGTACACGCCCTCGCCTCGCCTCTGGGCCCTAACAAATGTATGTGTCGCCTCACCGGGCCTGGCCCGCAAGATTTCAAGTTTACTACATGGACATCCCCCCCCCCCCAAATTACAGCTACGATCATGAATAGTACTTGAATAAGGGCGCAACGATAATCGTGCGGCAACTAAACCGAATCCCAAGGAAGACGACACTTATTCTCAAACTGACCCACGACTGACACAACACGGAGACATGTTAAGTTCAACTGTGCATTGCATTAACCTCGTTACTTAGTAAAACCCCTTTACCCAGATCATATACTCACCTTTTTTTGGGTTGTAACAGTTGGCATCGTCCAGCGAAGACTCTGAGCTCTGAAATACGAAAAAGTTCTTTGGCATTATAACTAATCATGTATTATGGAACATATGACATTATTATTATTTAGTTAAAATATGTGTTGATAAATAAGCTTTCAATATATGGCATATTTTCACGTGTTATGCACGCGAACACATAATTTAAAAATGTATTAACAATATCTTTAACTTGTGTGTAGTAGTTCGGAGCCTGTAAATATAAAAAAAATGTTGTATATTTCGCTACGAATCAAAATAAATTGCGAGAGAAGAAATTTGTGGCAGATACGAAGATTTTATGTATTTATATTTTGGATGTGTCAGTCGATTCTTGCATAAAACTGAAAAGTATGACCAAACTGTATGGGAGGATTTATGGAAAAATTAAATGAAAATGTAAATACCCGTCCAAAAATGTTCCATTGTACTGTTACATGCACTCAATATTTTAGGAAACGGCAGAAAACATAAAAAATATTTCACTTATTGGTGAAATACCGCTTTTCTACTAGTACAGACAACTCTAGAAATAATTTTAAAATGTTTCACTTAAATTTTTGAAGTAATTACAATCTAAGTGAGTTTTTCTTGGGTCACTCATGGTGAGAACGAATTCTGGACATAGTTTTTCGTTTGCAACACATGCGCTGCAAAAGTGTGGCACAACATTTTCTATTGTCTTATCCAGGCAGAGTTGATTTTACAATGAAAGAAACTATAGTCACGAAAATTTATGTCAAGAGGACATACAGCGCATAATGCCCTTCGTATCTTAAGTAAATTATGCTAGATTTCAGTTAAGTAACACCAATGATGATACACTGCAAACTAACACTTTATATTACTTATAAGTAATATATTGTTTATAAATACAAATAGACTATCACTACATGATCAATATTTTTCTAAAGTATTGTGAACTATTGTAAGTGAGTCAACTCTTCAGTTATTTAGTTAAAAAATTTAGTATGTACAGCAAATATTCTGTAAAATTTACAACGTTCAAAAATATTTATGTTAATCATAATGGGAACGCTGAATGCATGCAACATGTACAAGAGGCTCTAAGTTTTAAAAATAATTTCCACCAAAGCTGACACAAAACTGCGAGTATAAACACCGCACGCAGCAAAAGTCTACTTCTAACAAACTAAAATTTGTAGATTAAATAGTAATTGAACTAACATACTAGTATGCATAGTTTTACACAAATATTTCACAAATGTCTAACCTGAATTCCACAAAAACTGATACATGATATTGAAGCATGTGACTTTGTTCAAGTACGCGCGAGAAGAAATGTAATGATAATTTAACCACTATTTTAAACAACATTCATTAATCCGCACAACATATCTTACATGCATGACTTTAATAATGAAAAATTTTGCATTTGGCTCTTTAATTTAATTATTTAAGTTTCTTTTCTATTTTTACTATGATGTGTAAGTAACAATGCTTCTAGTGTACAAATTCGATACTTATAATATTACCACCTAGACGCACTCATTATCATTTTCTGCCACTTGAAGGGTCCATACTGACTCAACTGGAATGCGTTTATAGTACAATTTCAATCAGGATTCAACCTGGAGTGGACTCACGCAACCAGAATGAAATGTTAGTATAAACACACCCGGACATAACTTGAGTTTGTGGAAGAAGACCTGACGCACGAGTCATACTGCAGCGTGGTATGGAAAGTATTTTTTCTTGTGTAATTTATTAAAAAATGTTTCCAATGCGTTCATCTACGAAAAGAAGACACTTCAAACAGTGTCCCTATTGTTTAAAAATGCCGTCCGCTATTTAAAAAAACATACTTTCCAAGCTCCTCAAAAGTGTTTTAAAAAAATACCTTTTTTACGTTGCTGTAGATGAAAAACATCAACCATAATCGTAAAACAAAATCATAGGAACCTACCTGCATTGGACTTCAACACATACTTTCTATCCACAAATAAAATATCAGGGTCATCGCTTCAAGTCCCGTTAAAAAACACTTTGTACGAAAACACTGCGCGCTAGTTTAGTCCTTCGCACCTAGAGGCGATGAGGTGTTTGATGGACGTGTTGTATTTGACTTACTGCCTTCCCCGTTAACGTGCCTCAAAACTAGCGTCCACAACTCTTAGGTAGGCAAGAAGTGTGACAATCCAGCTTAGTTACTGACGTGGACTGGAATGTAGAATCCAAATTGAAATGTTTATTTTCCACATCAATAGGACTGAACCGAAAGAAGAGTAAGAGTGAGTGAGAGATTTTGGTCAGCGATGGTGAGGCGTGATATGATGTATGGAGCAGCGCCGGAATGAAAGGGCGGGGGAAACGGGAGATCCCAGAGAAAGCCCGCCGACCAACGGCATCGTCCGGCACGATTCCCACGTGCGAAAATCCGGGGACCGACCCCGCCGGGAATCGAACCCGGATCGCCTTGGTGGGAGGCGAGAGGTCTGACCCCTCGGCCAACGCGGCCCCAAGAAGAGTAAGAGATAGCCGTTTTGAATAGCTTGGTTATATGTGATGGTATTAGAATCGCCCTGGGTTCAGTGGGATTTCATGAAAAAATAAGAGTTTTTTCATAAATGTACTAGGAAAACCTGGTAAATAGCGTTCGAGGATAATTCCTAAATTAACTGTAAGTTTTGTCAATAGAATGACGTTGCTTTTGTTATGAAAAAATATTACAACAAATGAAATACGTAATAATACGTGGACTTATTTTTGGAATATTTACGTGATATCCTTTATGGCAAACTTATAATGGTTTATAACATAATATTTCCGCTTCAGAAACAGATTTTGAATCGTTTCTCAACTGTCTTTACTTTAACTTTACGTTTGTGTTGTGTATCGACGAAATACATAGAAAAACGGAAACATAAAGTCAAATGTTAAAGTATTCGATCGTGTATAGGCCTTTAACGTACAGACTATGTATTGACTGAAGTGGTGTAGCGTAGATATACTTACTTCGAAGTGCGGCGACCAATGATCGCACAGCTCGTTACAGGAGCTGCGGGTTGCATACAGCGCCACCAACAACAACAACAGTCTCGTGAACACAGAGGCAGCCATCCTACGACCACTGCCACTGTTGCAGCTTCTTCACTCTTGTCTCCTGCAAACACCAAGCCACTTTCATTACAACTCTACCAACACTTAGAAGCGACTTTAAATACACGCATTAAGGATGTTCAAGTGCGATAGTCATAATTTTATATTTATATGAAATATTGTTAGTTTTGTAGACGATACTTTGTGAGTGCAGTTTCCTCTTACGAAACTATTTTAGCTGGCGTAGTTTTCTCACAGCGGTGCGTCAAAGTCAAAATAGGCATGTTCTTTGCAATGTAAATAATGAAAACCAATTGACTCACGTGCGTGAAATAATTCAGAGTTAAATAACATAATATGAGTTACGTAATAAAACATTTGAAAAAATCCCGCGAACTGTTTTTGTATTTTAAAAAATTTGCTAAATTTGTAATTTTTGTCTGCACATTTGCGATTTTTTTTAATTCAAAATATTACGTTGTGGGTTTTTAAAAAATGTTTTATTGCATAGCGCATGGGATGCAAGTTCACGGTGAATTATTTGGTTTAAGTAGGTCAGTCGGTTTTCACTATTTGCATGGCAGCAGAATATGCAAATTTTGACTTTGACGCACCTTTATGAGAAAACTACACCAGCTAAAATTGTTTCGTAAGAGGAAACTGCACTCAAAAGTATCGTCTACAAAACTAACAATATTTCAAAAAAACATAAAATTATGATATTATCGCACTTGAACACCCTTACGGAAGAGAGCTTGATGATACATTTTATTTATCGACTTATTGCAATAACTTCGGTTTTAAAACATTTTTGCTAAATGTGGCAATGTTACGACATAGAAGATATTTGTGCTAAATTTTGAAGATCATAACAGTGTTATGTGTTCATCTTATGTTGGGCTTGAAATAATTGTTGAGAGTTAACCTATAATTCCCTTGCAATGATTCTGCATGACAAACTAACGAAAGAGCCATTATTATTTATGTCAAGCAGCATATCAAGAATATATCCTATGTATTGTCAAAGAGAAAATAATTGTTATAGTACAACTTGATTACATGTTATGGCTCGAAAACTGAAGAAAAAATAATTACAACACTCCCCTTAAGGTAACCGCCTGCGTGGATGTACTTTGCGCGTTCAAAGGCCTACAAGTGCTGAAGCGACTCCAAGAAACCCATTAAGAAGTCTTACCTAAGGCCCTGAAACCATTGTTAGAGAGGTCACATAGACAGTAAAACTGTATGTGAAATGGTTTGAGCACAACTATTGTTCTCTACTATCACGTATGCGACGTGTGAGTGTGTTCTTTTGTGATGCGCGACCTACAATAATGCGGAAGCATATCCGCATCCCGGACGCGGGAAGGAGAAAAAAAAAAAAAAACACGGACACGCGAGGAAAAATTACGTAAAATTTGGAACACAAATGTGGACGGATACGTAACGCGGAAGCGCGGGTAGTCGCAACACTCGACTATCCTTTGTTCGTCAACCGTGTGGCCAATAGCAAGCGAGGTAGGTTTCGCCACCACCGAGGTCTAAAACAACAAAGCAACTGACCATTCCATTGTGACGTGCGGTTTTCGCCAATCCGCACAGACGAACCGCCTTCGAGCACTCAAACAAGTCCTGCTAAATTTATGTTTTCAGCCAATTCGTATCTTTCCGCGCGTAACGGCTAACGACGGGAAATGTCGAACCTCTCTGGACACGTCATTTGACGTTTGTGCGTGTAAGGTAAATTGTGCAGTCGGTAGAGACCTGTAGGGTTTCATAAAAACAAGGTTCATTATTTATGTAAAATTGAAAAACTATATTTTCAATTGATTTTACTTTAGAATTGATGTATTTAAATAGAAACCACGGGCTACGTTCGGTTAATTCGTTACCAAACATACACGTAGTAAGGTAACGATTGTTAATGTTGTATTACACGCAATAATTAGAGGTACGTTAATTTTGCGGATTCATCTTGCAGCAGCCTAGACTTGTCAGTGCTATACACCCACTGGCCACAATCGATTATCTATTGGCTTATAACCGTACAAGCAGGTAGTAAGCGATAGCACTTCGTATTATTTCCTTATTTACTACTGGCTTGCAGTAGTCAAACGCGTTTCGTAACAGCCGCCAGAAAGTCACAGACATGACAATAAGTATACATAATTTGCGTTCAACCTGACCTGGAATGTAACTGCGAAATGTACGTACCTCTAGCAATAATTAGAGACATGGAAAATTCGCGTAATCATTTGGTAGCAGACTCTGCGATTCAATTGGCCACGAACTTTATGTGTTGTCATTTACGACGTCTTTACAGAGATTGGTCTCCCTACCGTGTAAGCATTCTTCGAGGCAAGTCACGACAATATCGGCCAGCGGGAGACGTCGAAATAGCCTATAGTCACTTGGAGTCTAGTCAGCTGTCAGAAAATAACGCGAAATTTGTATGTCTCTTGCCATAATAGCTAGTGATATATTTCAAAGATTAAATTTTTTGTGCTTACTTTATCCCGAATGTCCTATACATAAAACTGAAGTAAGGGCCGTTCAATAGTCATTTATTTATTTGTTGAATTTTTTTCACCCCCGTCAGCCGTACAACCTGTTCACCGCGATGTTGCCATGTCTACTAATTTGTCAGTAGATCTCCTGATTTCCAATGTTATCTAATGAATACTGACAAATTTACACAATAATGCAATATCTACTGACTTTACAAATGAAGTTTCCTTACTTTCTCCTGATAATTCAAAATGCATGCTATTAGCGTATTGAATGAAACCAGTGTCACTTCAGTCTGCTGTGTTGCCAATTAATCTTTTTTATTCCTATTGGCAACTTTGTTGTGTTCTTTACGGATTTGTCAAAGTAAATGCAAATATTGTGATAGGTTTCAACTTAAGTTTGTAGTTGAAGAGTACTGTCAGAGCATCCTATGCAGTTTCATTTGTGTAGCACCGTGTGTGTTACGTGTGTAGATATATGCAATGTTTGAAAGAGACAAAGACATGATTCCAAGTCCACAATGTAAGCGAAAAAAAAAAAAAAAAAAAGATTGAAATATGCCCAAAAGTACAAGGATGAACGCGAAAAACTTGAGCCATTCACGGGTTGACACACTAAACGCACCAAACGTTAGGTTTGATTGCATTGAACACATCCGTGTTGATATTTTTGTCGATTGTTGTGAACTTTCTTAGCTCCTATGCAACAAATTTTGTTGCCTGTGTTATATACGCTATAATACTTTAAAGTTCGTTACTGTTCAGTGACATTATTACACTATCATAAATAACGTTTTGTTTACATGGGTACCCCTACCACATCGTTTAATGTTCAAAATGCTCTATACCCACTTAATAAAGTACGTTGCAAACTTGTTACTATACGTATCAGAAGATAAAAATGTACTTATTTTTCTACTGATATTTCGTTGGAAAATATACTAATTTTTTTGATAATTAGACTTGGCAACACCCGATGTAAAGACAGACGCCACTTGGCGACGAGGCAAATGGTGAACTAGTAAAGCTTGATTCACAACTATGACGTAGCGTACGTACGCACGCGTTACAAGTAGAAACACTGAGGTTGCATGCAAGCATTCACAACTATGACGTAGCGTACGTACGCACGCGTTACAAGTAGAAACACTGAGGTTGCATGCAAGCATTCACAACTATGACGTAGCGTACGTACGCACGCGTTACAAG
>PNEQ01019353.1:0-10127 GCA_003012365.1 Medauroidea extradentata
AGTCATATTTTCTACAGTGTTTATACTGGCCTATCATAGGATCCCACAGACCCCTCACAATCAATACTGAAGTTAAAATGGATGGCAATATGTTACATATGACAATAAAGGCCCCTTCATTACAATCAATCATCACAATTAACCTAAACTACATTAATCTATATATATATAAAAGTATCAATAAAATAGGACCGTCACACGTGGCACATTACATATATATTTTAAAACTATTTATTCACACTTTTTTTTAATCTTACAAGTATTTTATAGGTGAAATTATTTAGTATTTTTTAGTCCGTTTTAAAAGCATGGTGTACTAAAAATAAATGAAACATTTTCTGTTTTAAAGTCTTGTAAAAGTTAGAATATTAAGACTTCTTATTTAAATAATTATTTTTTCACAATTTTTCCACCTACATTGCGTTGTCATAACGTTCTGATCTATGTTCAAGTTCTCTAGCCCACGGGGAAGTTAGTTTAACATGGTACATGTATTTTTTTTTTTCATTTACAATGTTTTTCTCAAATTGCATTGTCATCATGTTCTATGGTATGTTTCAAGTTTCCAGTCTCTAGTATATTGTTACTGAAAAACTCATTGTTACCGTACAGACAAACAAACAGACAAGTCCCTAGGACATTTTTTTCTGATCACATAACATTCAAAGTGATAACGCAGTTATATTTTGTAAGGAAATTTTATTTAACGTGTACATTGCACTCTAACTCAGATTTTTTAAAATTTATTTTCTGCTATGAGCAGCGCGCAAAATTGATACGAATTTATCCGTTTTCGGCGAAGTATTTTATTTTATTTGCATAATATAAATCCTTGAATGAAGATTGCAATATCTTAAACTTGCAAACATGGAAATTCATTTTATAGTATTCTTGTATAAGTTTTTCCCAATTACATTAACCAGGTAGTTTCTGAGAAATAATAATACAAAAAATGTGTTATTTTTAATAATGTATTTCCGTGTGCTAACAGACTTCTCTGTAGAGAACTGGTGTGATTACGTCTCATTTTATAGACTTTTTTTCACCACTAACTTTTCAGAAGGTGTTTCAACATTTTTCTCCTTCGTGCTCCCGCCGCGCCGGTTAATAGCAAACAGCAGCTGTTTTAAATTGTTGCACAGTTCCCATTTTATACTTTGGCATGTGTTTTCATATTTGAAATACTGTATTATTTCGTATATTTACTTAAACGTTGGAGGGTAGTAAATATGTTTACTTAACAATGTAGAAAACTGGTTTATGCTAGGCCTAATATTTACTGTACATAAAGCCAAAAATGTCAACATACATACATCCTGAAAAGCTTAAGACACTGAATATTTGGAAAATTTGAGACGTTAATGCCTCTGTGAAACTGTTTCCCGCGTTGGAGGCTCAGAACCGAGGAGCAATAAGTTCAGTTGTTTCACAAAAAACTTGTTGCTAACCCACTTCATTGCGATTCAACAATCAGGTATCGAACTTCGCATAGAGTTAATGGAAATAGTCATCATACTCAGTAATTTTTACTATACTCTATCCATTATAAGGTTGCAGCTAATTCAATCAAAGTGAATGCCAATATAATTTTTGCACAGCATAAATTTCATTTGAAATATTGGGATGTACAAGGAAACTGTTTTGCGGTACAAGCACAATGTGAGGAATCAAGATAAAATTCAATTGATTTGAATAATTTCGTTAGAAAATTTTATTTCTGCTGCAACCTTAGAGCAGACAGAATATAGGTATAAACTGCCCAAGAAAACTAGGAAAGTATTACACTTAAGATAGTTTATAATTTTATTTCTTAAGTATTCCCCGCAGTAAATGTGAAATGATGTCTTAGATCTTTCTCTTCCCTGAGGAAATCAAAATATCTCCTCGGTTACCTGCTACAGTGTTACAAACCCTAACTTTAAAACTACAATGCTAGGCCGAACTTTGAATTTGCATATCCGTTTATACTTTTTTTTTACCAGTAAGTTGGGCTTACATAGGTGACTTATTCTAGTATTTTATTTTGGGACGTCTTTTGTTATGGTTTAACGTCGCAGAAATATTTTTGGAGTAACGAAATCCCACCCGAATAGCATCTTGTTGTGTACGGAAGTGGCGCGCGCCATCACGACGCTTAGCTTTGTTCGCGACGACAATGAGCTGTGGCCATCCGGTCAGCTCGCTGATAAGATATGGTGACCGCAAGACTGCGATGGTTCCTGCCGGACTGCTGGCTGTGTTTCCTTAAGCACACTCTCGAAATAACAACCATCCGGTATCTTCTTAGGGGCCAAGAAGGGTTCCGTCTACCCGCCCGACAAACTGGAAGAAACGTATTGTAGGAACCATAGTTCTGTTAAATCAGGTGCACCAACCACGTCATCTGTATAGGTTGTTCGGGATAAAGTGAGCACTTTTGAAACTTAAGTTCTCATCTTCTCATAATTTATAGTTCCCTGCTACTTTTCATTACAAACGAAGTGACCTAAGTAACAATCGCAGTGTAGAGGTACCACCCCCAAAACTCACGTTTGATGTAACAGTAACTATTTTTTTTTTAAATTATTATTCTAAACATGGTAGTCTTAATCGATAACTACCTATACCAAAGACCAGACTGTTCAGGTCACGAGTTTACATATAAGCTATTTCTGCAAACATTAACTTTTAACTCTTAGAAGGTCGTAAAACAGTCCCATACATGTATAGAAAATAGTTTTTACTGCGAAGCCAAATTTTTTCAGTGCATAAAATTATATAATTTTGGCCAGTTTTCAACCTAAAGAAATCTTAATCATTCCAATAATTAGCGTAAATCATATAATTTTATTTTGGGACGAAACTAAGCTTCACAATAAAAACGATTTTCAACATAACTTAGAAAATGTTTAACGATGGGCCTAACTGGTGCCGTTTGGAATTTAAAAACAATAATCGTAGAAAACAGTATAAATACGAATCCGTGGCTTTAAACATCAACAGTAATACCAACAAAAGGTATAACTATATTATTGTTTGAGATTACTTTCGTAACTTGATATAGCTCTTAGTAAAGAGCACTTAGTTTCTTCTACATAATATATAGTTATTTCCTAATAGTAAATATAAATTCAGGGTAGAGGGTTCGTCCGCTGTACAGCTGCATACTAAACGATGTTCAATATACGTCACGTAGTTTATGAAAATTTATGAAATTATGTTACAGCCAAGTCTGTCTTGGATTATGGCTGTAGCAAGTGATTGTATTATGCATTTTGGAGAGCATACCACAGCTTAAACACTTTATATAATTTCGTCTTTAAACCGGAATAACGTTTGTAAACCATGTATGACACTACTGCTGTTTTTCTAAGGACAATTTTTTTTCAGCTTGAATACTCACCACAAAGTTTTCAATAGAGAAATTTAAATCAAATAAATATGTATACTTTTTGGAAGGTCACCACAAATTTCGCACATATTTTTGGCGAAATATTGTACCCAAATAACACCCTATGCCGTGGGTCTTATGCTCGAAAAACCATTGGAATATTCGTGTACGAGTAGCCGTGAACTGAAAATGGTATGCTACATCGCCGACCGTCCATTCACGAAGTTGCCAGTCGCACTGATTTCATGCGTCAGTTGTTTTTCTCGTGTAATTTTATTTTCGTAAGCACTAACCAATCAGAAAATTGGATTGAATTAAAAGTTGAGGGACACAATAGTAACAAATGCAGTTACGTTTTAGTTTGAATTTCAGTGACATTTTACTCTCGTAAATATGAGTTTGCTTTGTTGAAAGTGTTTGTTTATTCGTTATGCGAACATACGAAAAATTACGTAGATAGTTGCAATATAAACTGTCGAGAATGTTAAGTGTTGAAGTGATGATATTGTTACGTTTTAGTTTCCATGTCTGTTATTTTAAGTGATTCTTCGTAACACTAAATAATAAAAAGTAGTATTTTAAAATAAAGTTGCAGTTTTGTTTTTAATTATTTTTTTCATCAAACACCCTATTTCAGTATTATTCGGTCATTCATTAATACTAAATATGTCAGTTCTCCGTAATATTGATATCCCGTATACGAATTTCACTCTTTCACGACTGCATGAACAATTTTCGGGAACAAATCTCGTATACGAAGGCGCAACTGGTGTCCAAGCACACTAACAGCAATTCACATGACACAGAAAATAGTTCGCATAGAAATAAAACCTCCAGCATAGTTAGGTCCTCACGATGAACGCGCTTTTTTTTACTTTATGCTTCCTCTTGTCTATAATTTTAATGGTTCTGCTTGCAGAAAAACATCGACAATTTTTAGATTTTATTACAATAATCAAAACTGTATTAACCAACTAGTAAAAAAAACATTTGACTGTTTTTTTTTGTCAGTCAGCACACTTTAAGGGACAAACAGTCACATTCGTTTAGTGTCCCTATCAAACATTGTTATGTCCGAGTGCAATGTACGACGCTAGCAGATCGTGCTTTAAATACAAATTGTCAAACTGCAATTCCTGATATGACATCTATGAGCATTTTCAGGCAATGTAAACAAATAAACAGTGATGTAGAAACCTTCTAAATTAGCTATAAAATAGGAACGATTTGACACAGTTAATTTAATAAAATGACTGCCAGTCTCAGTTAAGTAGTGAAATCTAGTCAGTAATATAGTCAGTGACTCCAAAATATTTTGTTCTGGTTTGCAGTCATATTTCTTAGTTTTAGAGAGCAAGGGGCCGCGGAGGCCGAATGGTCAGACCATTCGCCTCTCACAAAGGCGATTCGGATTAGATTCCCGGCGGGGTCAGTCTCCGGATTTTCACAAGGGGGAATCGTACCGGACGATGCCGTTGGTCGACGGGCGGGTTTTATTGGGGATCTTCCGTTTCCTTCGTCCTTACACTCCGGCGCTGCTCCGTACCTCATGTCCCCCCTTACCATCGCTGAATACCTTGATGTTAAGCGCTGACCAAAATCTCGCTTTGGAGAGCGATTTTGGTTTTTGAAAATGAACCGGCATGTAAAGTCAGTTATCACGAACAACGACGTTGTAATTCTTTTCGTCGCACGATGAAGTTTTTTTTAAACCTAGCTTTTGTATTAAGGATTATCATGTAGTAAGTCACATGTTCTGCAGTTTAAAATGCTGGCGTATTATCATGCGTTTTATAGACGACATATGGCCGTTGGTACATTCGAAAATAAGGAGCCGGTTACAATGCCTAACGATTTTGTTTGAAGTTATGAGTTAATATGCATTTGCATGAGTGTCTCATTTAATTAAAAATAACGACGATAGTCCGTCGAGGTCGAGCTATATTGACGATTCATCGAAAACACATTTCACCTCTTCTCGTCTCCTTAGAGGCCGTATTTCGAAAATCTCTCCTTAGTGCTTTGCTACGCTCTGAGGGGAATAAATCCTAGAATTTCATGTTTCAAAGACAAGCCTTTTTGTCTTTACTTTTCACATGCCAGCCAGTCAGACGGCCAGTGTTCCCTTGTTCTGTCGGTTAATAATCTTCCTTATTGGCTCTCTCCTCGACGTAATTGGGCAACAGATAAAACAACTTACTTGACGCAAATGTGGATAGGAATTAGTGACTAACATTCTGCAGACATGTTGAGTTATGAACGAACCATGGCCTACGGTGGGAAATCTTCACAACTTTCGTCTAGAGTGATTTCGGAAAACCATGGGAAACGTAAATCAAGATCGAACCACCGGATTGAGAGTCCAATGTTTTACCACTGCATGGCCTCGTTTGGTCAAATATAAAATCGTGTGCCTGTACCATTACAGCTAGTGCACAGAAGCAGGGACTAATGTTGCCAACTGACGCAAATAAAAACTTATGATGGAAGGTGCAGTAAATATTTGGGTTTCTCCGCAGTGTCCTTGTACACCAAGGAAACATTCGTACCGTGTATGTTTTATCGGATCCGACACCTAACTCAGAGTCCAGAGAGCAGCCAGGGTAGGTATCTACTTGTTAAATAAAAAACATCAAATTCGAAGTGGCTAGTCACCTGTGGAACCTACCTATATTACATCACTGACTTTATTGTTCGTCTAGGTGTGTCTCACGTTGCTGTATAATATTTTAGAATGTTTTTCATTTCCCTGAAAAATTGTGAACAGTTAGCGTTTTCATTTTAAAAAAATACTCACCAAATCTACTTGCTCATAATTTTTTTTTTTCAGTTGTATTCCCGCAACCATATTTTCATTGTCCCTCAATTCAGGAAATGGTTCCTGTTCCAAACCGACAACTTTAAAGGATACTGAGTCCCACTGAATGTGATGTAATGTATCTATGCACAGGCCAGGGCCCTTAATTAGGCACCGCCTTTAATTAAGAGATTTTTGAGATGGGAAAAGTATTGAAGCACTGTAACAGAATTTTGATTAAATCCCTTTTAAGTAAATATAGCACATCACAAATTTAAAAGAAAAATATGTTTCTAAACCTAGGGTACTGGTCAGTAATTGTCTGTGCTTTCTCGACTGTCGAGTCTTGTTAATTAATTTTTATTGTTTCATAAGATACATTGTTATTTGTTTATTTACTTATTATGAAAGCATGATTTTTCATAGTGTTTTTGTGATTCGGCAGATTTTTCACGTATTCTTATGTATGTCTTGTCTACAGACGAGATCGGCTCGTTTCTTTTACTGTTTTTGTCTCACTTTCGGTTTTCTTGGACGACACAGTGCTGCAATAGCGTATGTCCAAAATATTTCGTTTATTCCCTGATTCCCGTCGCGAGAGTCGTTCAAAGATATCACCAGACGTCTAGGCAGCATTTGACCTCGACGGCGGAGACTGTCGGTGAAGCCCCCGACGACGACAGCAGGACATTCGCGGGTCAGCGCGCGCAGACAGAATTGTCTAGACGACGGAGGCTTTCAGGTCCTCTTTGAAGAGGATGAAAAAAAAAGTCTTCTACGGTGGTGGAAGAGGGGGGGGGGCATTCAGCTAGACAGACAAGGAGGCTCGTTTCCATGACGGCACGCGAAAAAATGTCGACGGCCGAACGCACTCGCGTCAAAGTGGCTGTCAAAGGGACGCGCATACCCGACGAACAAAAAAGGGGAGCAGACACTCGTACTATATTGGAAAAACTTCGAAATATTTTGGAACGTGAAGACAAAATACTGAAGTGTTATGTCACTGAAACCAGCTTTGTACGAGAGTATTCGCACCCTTCGACCAAAGGATCCCTGTCACTTCTTTTAAAGAGCTCTTTTCCTTGCTAATGCGAGTAGAGCGTACGATATGCAGACATGGTCACAGTTTCGTGAGAAATTAACTGATTAATGCCACGTCCAGTAGTTTTACAGAGATTTCGAACATATTTTTAAAGTAACATAATTTTTATATCGAATAATCCATACATAGTATTGTCAGAAATGAATCGTAATTTGTACCTTTTTTTTTTTTTTTTTTGCTAGCAATAAACCTCATAGTTTTTCAGATTTCCTGCACGCAAAGTATCACTAAATTTGTAATGAAAATAAGTCAGAATCAAGCAAAATAATATTTTGTAAACGAAAATTGCATTTTTTTTGCATAAAAAACGCGTAGGTTACATAGAATTGAGCATCCTATGACTACTCTTAGTCACGAATTTTTTCAAAGCATTCCGTTTAAATTCATTTCAGTTTTTTGCATGGCTTTAATTTCCTCAACGATTCTCATTCACGCCAGACACATTCAAAACTAGTGTAATTATGGCCAGTGCTGTACAAGGTCAGGGTATGACACTAATGTAGAGAGGTTAGATTTCAAGTCCCTGTAAGTAATAGTTAATTCCGCGACTGGGTCAGTGTTTGTTACACTCTTCCTTGAGGACTGTGAGCGTGAAGTAAACCTTCATAAAACCGCTCAATGCCCCCAGCACTACCTCGTCATACGTACACCTGGTACACACTGGGGTAGCAGCTAATTAGCAAGTATATCCGCCGTACGGTAACTAGATACTTTCTGGAAACCCTGCTTCTAGCTTGGAACTGTTTTCACACCAACTATGTATCCTTCCGCCAAACGTCAACAACATCATTGCTAGTATGGCGGCTGCACTGCTAGCCTACGTACATTGTTCATCCGCCGCCAGTATCTACTTCACCTCTTAAATATTGTAATAAATACTATATGTAGATATACATTTTATTCAATTTACTGAGAATGAACACATTTTGTACATATTCCATTAAACAATTTTCGATGTTTTCGCCGCTCTTCATAATATACAGAACTCTTTCTACAACATCAATGCCAACCATCCTCCCAACTATCGTACAACAGACGTAACTCACTTTTAAAATAATTATTACGAACAATTTTCGTACTCGCGGACGCCTAAGAATAAAAAATGAATTTATTTATTTATCTCACCGTATTGCTTTTTCCTTTGCTTACATAGATGCATGGTAATAACTGAAGTATTCGTAGTAAATATTTTCAACAGTGTGTTTATAAACAAAAGTATCAACTTACCGTACAGCGGGTATAGTTGAGGACAGAATGTACACAGGACTGTGGAATCCATCCGGCAGGTGATTGTACCTGCGAAATTTTAGAGTCTGTGGATATTACTAGAGACATGGATTTATTGAAGAGGTGAGTATAGATCAGCGCCGGAATAAAGGGGCGGAGGAAACGGGAGATCCCCAAGAAAACCCGCCGACCAGCGGCATCGTCCGGCACGATTTCTACATGCGAAAATCCGTGGACCCACACCTCTGGGAATCGAACCCGGAACGCTTTGGTGGGAGGCGTGTGTTCTAACCACTGCGCTAACCGCGAATTCGAGTTATTATTGGGGAATAGACTAAAATTTATTAGCCTGTGCTTTCTTCAACACAGTGTGTGATGTCATTTACCACTGGTCCTTGATGTAATTTACGTATTCGACTCCTTTACATGTGATTGGTCAATTTACCATGGAATTTTTAATGGTTGGCCGAAAGCGTACCCTGCTACAATCCACAATATTGTAGGCCAGTTAAAGATGTCGAGCAAGCGAATAATAACTTAGTCTAGTCTGCAGTCAGAAAATAACGGCAAAATTATCAAGCCTTTACATATTACAGATATGTCGCAAATAAAGCCGAGAGTGTTGCTATCGGCAGCAATAGGCGGCTTCAAAGAAATATGCCAGTCTATAAAAGCTCAAAAAGGGGTTGTAGATGGAAATGTTAGGGTGGTAAGAATTGACTTCAGGACCTAAACGTCCAAGGATCTACGATCATTGCCCAAAGAGGGAGGGGATAAGGTCATGTTTTTCGTTTATATATTTTAAACGGTGAAACGTAGCTTGAAATATGTCATATACATAAATTAAGATCATTAAATGTCACACAAGAACGATCCTGTTCTTTATTTTCGTATGTGTAATAGTATAAGAGTTAAACGCTCGCCAATGTTGCAAATTAATAAAACTAAGACGTCAAAATGATGCACATGTGGGCGAAGACATTACAACAAGTGTTCGAAATGGGCGCCGTTCATGCGAAGGCAGTCTTCAGAACGTCTTCGCAACGATGCCCGTACACGTTCAAAAATTCCAGGTCTTCCGAATGCAGTGGCAACCATCCACAATGCGTTCCTGTAGTCCGTGGACACTATCAACAGGGCTGGCATACGCCAAAGCTTCTAAATATCCCCACACACAAAAAACAGTGTTGCAACATTGCCATGTTTGCACGTGTCCATACATCGTAGCGGGAAAAACCGTCGTTTTCCGGACCTCGACACAACTCTTTCGTTACCAAACACCCTGTGTACAGCGACACAACTCTTTCGTTGCCAAACAACCTGTGTACATCGACACAACTCTTTCGTTACCAAACAACCTGTGTACATCGACACAACTCTTTCGTTGCCAAACAACCTGTGTACAGCGACAACTCTTTCGTTGCCAAACAACCTGTGTACATCGACACAACTCTTTCGTTACCAAACAACCTGTGTACAGCGACACAACTCTTTCGTTACCAAACAACCTGTGTACAGCGACACAACTCTTTCGTTACCAAACAACCTGTGTACAGCGACACAACTTTTTAGCTACCAAACAACCTGTGTACAGCGACACAACTCTTTCGTTACCAAACAACCTGTGTACA
>PNEQ01019356.1:0-11833 GCA_003012365.1 Medauroidea extradentata
ACCAATTAATAACTGCAACTCTACAATTCATATTTTAATGCCGTGAATTATATACAGTATGTTTTATTCATTGTCAAAGTAATTCCTTACAATTTTTTTGTTATATAATTTTGTTATTTTTTGAGGGTTCCTGAGATTGTATTCGTAGAATCGCTACCTTCGTTAAATCCAGGGTTCGTAAAATCGGGGGTCTAGTGTAATTAAAAATTTAAATATTTATCCCAGCACTCGTGTCCTTTACCGAATATTATTTATACGTGCAGTATGTTGTTTCGTAAAATGTGACAGATAAATTTAGCTAACAGACGTAAATTAATTTGGCTAACAATTGTAAATTAATTTAGCTAACAGTTGTAATGTATTAGGTCTAAGTGAAAAATCCTGGAGGATAATATAACATTTAACGGTTACATTTTATTGCATGTACATTTTTTCCTTAAAACGTGTCTGATTTATGACTGTATAAACCATAATAAATATAATATTGGGCTGGTTCTATAAACCATAATAAATATAATATTGGGCTGGTCCCTCATGTTTTATAAATTATTCCCACAATTCTATTCATAAGCATTTCAGTGTTGTTTACATGGACTGAACCTTCAGATAAAACAAAAGAGGACTTTCAATCAATTTACAAATATGTGTAAAGGAAAGTATGTACGTATTTTAATTAAATACTAGACACCTCTATAAGTAACATAAAAATTGTATGGTTATCGTTAGTCTGCTTGGGTAGCACTAGTTAACATCGTATCACGTTTAAAGCACTGTACTGGAATTTCTCAGGGAATGTGGGAAATGTATGGGAAATGTACTGGAATTTGATGTACCACTTTTGCTGGACACCCTGCTAGTCGAATGCACATGGAGCATACTCCTGGTGAGTTAGGCTGCACAGGTACCAACAATAGGTGTGAAATGATAACTAACACCACTGTGCCTTCTATCTTTCCATCTCTCTCCTGCTCCTTCAACAGAATTTTAAAAAATCCCCTTGGTAGTAGAATTAATCTGTAGAGCAAGCTGCACTGAAGCGCTTTCTAATGGAGACTTGAAACACTACTTTTAAATTACCGTATTTACTTGTGTATAATGCGCACTTTTATTCCAAAACAACTGATAAAAATCCAGGGGTGCGCACTATAGATGGAAAATAGGGGGAAAAATGGGTGGTGGGGGGTGGAGAGAGAAGGCTGAGTTGTAAACTGGCGGGTGTCAAGTGTGGGAGGCAGAGAGAGAATGTTTCTCACCGCCTCTCCTCGTTCCATCATTACTACACTTCCTTTTATTTTCTCTACCCCCTCCACACCTATTTTCTGCTGTAACTGTCCCTGTTATTTTTTTTTCTCTCGTGGCAGGAAAGTTCGTGGGTGGGCGGAAGCAGTATGAGAAATTAATTTCGACATCTCGTGACGTGATAACCATCTTTCCAAGGAAAGGAAGGAAAGGAATTAAAAAGGAGACGACACTGTTCTTTCCCTCCCAGCCCCCCCCTCCTCGGGAGAGGGAAAGCAAGACAGGGTGGTGGTTGGGGCCCTACAGTGCTCTGCTTGTAGCAACCCCCCTGCCACATTCCTGAGCCTTTCTTTCTTCTCAGTGCGAGGACAGTAAATAAAAAAGGCAAGCTTGCTCTGCTGTCATGGCACCTTATCTCATTTTAGGGTTGGCCCAGGGGTGGGGGGAGGCATGCTGGAAGCAGCTGACAGGACACAGCATAGGAAGAGAGGGAAGGGGGAGTGTTGTCCAGGCACACGTGCGGTGAGCCGTGAGCCGGCTGCAGGCTGCTAGCGACCTTTGCAGACTATCTCTAGATAGGTGTGGGCATGACAAGCCACCCTTCCCTCGTTCACACACATTCTCTCCGACCGACCGTCACACTCTTAACCACTGTGAGTCATCTTCCCTCTCTCTTTTCTTTGTTAGCCACGTTTCCTTCCCTCTTCCTCCTCCTCTACGCTAGCGAATCCGTCATAGCCTCCCTTGTGCTGCTTCAAGATTTTATACTCCCATGATTTTTTACATTCTAGCAAGACACACAAATTTTTTTCCCTGGAACTTGTTGCAAAAATCATGGTGCGCATTATACACGAGGGCGCACTATACACGAGTATATACTGTAATTCCCTTGCTGTCTGCTGCTGCGCTTTGTAGAATGGGTACCTAGATGCTCATTCACACGCTAACTACCAGGTTGTGATGCTCTCTGGTAATGAGGAAGGATCTGGGTGTGCGCTTGTCACATAACACAGCATCGCTCGCTTGGCGGTGTGCTCTCCACTCAGTCACTTCTGCAGCCAGAATTTTCACCAAATTTTAACAGATTTTTTCCCCTTATTTCTCTACTGATGGTTCAGTACTATAAATGGAGAAATAACTACTGTATTTACCGATGTACCATCTCCCTCATGTAAAACCTGCATCCCATATTTTCAACGTACTGTAGTTTAATTTTATTTCCTTTGGTTCAAAAACATAATTGAATAACATTTAAATACCGGTATTACGTGAATTGATACGTGACCATTATTTTAACAATTACCATACATACTCGTGTATAGTGTGCCCTCGTGTATAATGCGCACCACGATTTTTGCAACAAGTTCCAGGGGAAAAAAGTTACCGTATTTACTCGATTGTAGGCCGACACTGAATGTAAGCCGACCCCTAACTTTCAAAACATTGGGAAAAAAATTAAAATATGACACCAATTATAAGACAAATTTTGAAGGTCCCGCGCACTGAATGATAATGACAGAGTTTTACGGCCTTTTAACCTCTTAGGTCTTCAGAGCCGATGATGGTTTTTCTTCCCGCCTTTTGACGCGAAGTACGGTAAGTAAACAAGTGGGCGCCAGGCGGGCGAGACAACGTCATGCGAGATGCGTGGAATACTGGCTCAGCATGGCACGGCCCGGCGCTGTAGTTCGACACGACACTCGGCACGTCCTGGTGCAGTAGGCAAACTGGCAGCCGGCCGGCAAAGCGTAAGGAAGCTGTAGCCGTACCCGCTCCCAAACATTTTGTTTTTTAGAAGTAATGTGCGGGTGGTTTGTTTTTTAGAAATAACGTACAGGTGGTAGATAGGTAAATACGGAATTAGACCTTTAATGTAACCGTGAATTTATTACGTAAATGTTCTGGCATAAAAAATTACGTTAGTACTGTTATATTAGATTAAACATTTCCTCGCCATATTTGCTTACTTTTTTAAACTCTGCTGTATATTGTCTTTTCATTTTGAAACTTAGCAACCACGTATTACGTAAGTAGGTACAAGCAGCAAATACAGCGGTAGCCGTATCGTAGCGGACCGGCACATAGTGTACTGCAGGACGTCTTGTGACTACACACTGCCAGATCGGCACGCTCGCTCCAGCCCAAGGGCCGGCCGGCGCGGTGACTTCACTTGTAGGTCGGCCGTGATATTGCTAGAGACCACACTTCGTCTAGTAAAAACTGCACGTTTTTATGTACATATTAGGTTCACGTTTACGTTCTTATCATTACTGATGAAAGTGTACTGCCTATTTTATAAACGTATTTATTTATATTTGGACGAAACTGTATCTAAAATGGTTGAACCCGATTGTAAGCCGAGTCAGGATTTTTGATGGTCCCAAACGGTAAAGAAAGGTCGGCTTACAATCGAGTAAATACGGTATGTGCCTTGCTAGAATGTGAAAAATGGGAGTAAAAAATCGTGAAGCAGCGCGAGGGAGGCTACGATGGATTCGCTAGGAGCGAGGAGGAGGAGGGAAGAACTGTGGCTAACAAAGAAAAGAGAGAGGAAAGATTACTCACAGTGGCTAGAGTGAGACGGGTGGAGAGGGGACGATGACCGAGGGCAGTGATAACCTGCCAAGGTCGCTAGCAGCCTGCAGCCAGCTTAGGTGTGCCTGGACAACACTCCCCCTCCCCCACTCTTGCTGTGCTGTGTCCTGTCCGCTGCTTTCAGCGTGCCTCCCCCCCCCCTCCCAACGCAGGCCTTCCAAAACAAGATATAGGCCATTCGGAATAAAGTGAGCACTAAAGATTTAACCTTTGAAAAAAATCACTAGCCGTTACTGCATATAAGCCAACATTAACAACAGTTACATTTTTGTTTGTATGGTTGGTAGCGAATAACTGCATGTAGTCCCGTGTACACTAGACCCCCGATTTTACGAATACTGACGGTTCCAGTTATGACATTCGTAAAATCGCTACCTTCGTAAAATCGATTGAGGCCAATTTCGCCCCCCAACCATTTACCAAATTTTAAAATTGCATTTTTCCGCAAAGTATATACAGTAGAGTCCCGATTTTCATAGCATTTTGCGGGAAAGTAAGACAAGTTATCATTAAAGTATAAATTTATATCACAAGATTGAAGTCTTCCGATTAAAAGGGTACCACTGAACGGTAAATATAACCGACCCATGTCCTGGAGAAAACGAGAACACTGAGCACCGAGTGTCTTCTCGCGAATATAGTATCTTACATCCGTATTGTTTCACACGAAAAATGGCAAATAATAATTGAAGTTAAAATTTATATCAATAGACAGACGTCTTCCGATTGACACCTACAAACGATTGATACGACCAATCCATGTCACAAAAAAAATAATTAAACACCAAGCACGGGTGCCACTCGCGATCTTGTAGCATTGCGTGAAAAAATAAACATAACAAGGCTAACAAGACTAAGTCAAAGGAAACTAAAATTATTGTCATACACAACATTTTTTTCGGAGGCCGCGAGGCTGGTGTACTATCCTCTGCAACACGAAAATAATGAATAAAAAAATTAAGAGAAGTTTGAAGAAAAGCCTTTGTGCTGTACTGTGTTCGGTACTTGTGCCCTTTTAACGATGGCACGCCACGGCAAGAGTCGAGTAAATGCAAAAACAGCGCCGTCAACGAGGCCAATCATAGTCAGTTATGTCGTTCTTACCCGTTGCCCAGTCGTGTTTACTTTCAAACGCTCGCCTGGCTGATGTGTAGCGCTGATAACGCGGCCCTCCTCCCTCTTTTTTTATGTCTTGCTTTCACTTCGCTTGCAGACACACACGCACTCTCTCTCTCTTTCGCGCGCGCGCGCGCACACACACACACACTTTTTCTCTCTCACACACACTGCCACGGCGGACGGCGCAATTATACTCTTGTATCGTCTTTGATGCTGACAAAGGTAAATGTGCGTCAATCAACTGCGTCATGGATAAATACAATAAAGCCAACGCTCTGACCACAGCAGCGTCGGCGCCAGAAACCCTACAGCCTGGAGGAGATAATTATCAACACAAGAAGTTACTCACTTCATCAGGAAAAGTTGAATGATTTTCTGTGGTTGGGTGCGGGTAGATGCGGGAATGAAAAATCCTGTTGTGCACATGTAATGGAGATTATCTTTACCGGCGTTAGTATACACCCGAGAATGTGAGCTGATAAAGGCTAGAGGAAGGGGAGGGTTTCTTTCACGTTGGATGTCTGCAATGTATTTTTTTCCGCAAAAGCTTTGGGGGGGGGGGGAGGATATTGACATTTCCCGGGAAACACGTTGCAAGTTGTTTCCCACGCTGACGTTTGGGAAGGTATGTGGGGGAGGGGTGTGATCTGCCAGAGGTAAGACATGCATGTAACTCTAGCTGTCACACGTTATCTATGAAGAGTAAGATTTCGCTACATTAAAGAAATCAGGGGTCAACAAACTGTGTAACATACATAGTAATGCTTACCGGCCGAACGTTTCTCTCCGACGTGCGCATTCACATTTTGGAACAGCTTTTCTTTTAACTTTTTTTTTTTTTGAAAATTTTTGCGATTTTTTGACGGTTCCCGAGAGTAGGTTCGTAAAATCGCTACCTTCGCAAAATCCAGGGTTCGTAAAATCGGGGGTCTAGTGTATTTTCTTATTTGAATACAGCATTAGTGAAACAACGTCAATTGCAAACGACCTCTCTGTATTTAATAAATTTTAAAATATTTATTTAAGTTCTTACTGACATACCTACTGACTGTATAATTTTATTTAATTAGCGGCAGTACAAAGCGACGCAACCGAGTCGATTATCGTTGGCACATGCCGCTATTGCTTCGCGCCGCAGAGATAGTTTAAAATTTCACCGACAGATGGCATCAGAGTTAGGTTTTCGCCGCATTGCGTCATTCAGTTTGTTTGTCCGCTGTGTAATGAATATGGGTTTCTGATAAACACATTCAACGTCGTCTTTCATTGCAGTATGTTGAACGGAATTTTAATTCTTGAGTTGTGTGTGTCATGTGTTTTTTTAGTGACGGTTTTAATTTAAAAGTTTGAATATACTGTGCATGGATTTACGAGATTCGTAACGGTAATTAATAGCGCCGTTAGAGTAGACGCAGAGAAACCAGTGTTATAAGACGTTAACTCGCAGGTATTTATAACTAAGATTACTACTGAGTATAGTATGTATTCAGCCCCGTGCATTTAATGAATACATATTGTAGCTAAAATTTATTGGAGCACTGTAACGTTAATGTAAACATTGTACAAGACTATGTAAATAAAAGCACGTGGCAATGTTGATGTTTACATGTAGCGGAAAGATACAAACTGGCAGAAAATAGAAATTAATCAGGGCTTTTTTTAGTGCTCACTTTGTTCCGAATCACCTATAATGTGCCATTACCAGCAGAGTAAGCTTGCCTTTTTTATTTACTGCCTGACCTGCGCTGAGAAGAAATAAAGACTCAGGAATGCGGCATGGGCTGGCTACAAGCAGAGGACTGTAGGGCCTCAACCACCACCCTGCCTTGCTTTCCCTCTCCCGGGAAGGGGGGGGGGGGAAGAACAGTGTCGTCCATTTTTATTCCTTTCCTTGGAAAGATGGTTATCACAAGACGTCAAAGTTAACTTCTCATATTGCTTCCGCCCACCCCCTAACTTTCCTGCTACGGTAAAAAAAAAATTAATAGGGTTTTAACAGCACAATTACAGCTGCAAAGAGGTGTGGAGGGGGTAGAGAAAAAGAAAAGGGAGTGTAGTAATGATGGAACCAGTGGTGAAAAACATTCTCTCTCTGCCTCCCACGCTTGACACCCGCCAGTTTACAACTCCGCCTTCTCTCCCCACCCCATTTTTTTCTTGTGGCGGCTTTTTTTTTATTTTCCGTCTATAGTGCACACCCCTGAATTTTTTTAACAGTTAATTTTGGAATAAAAGTGCGCATTATACACGAGTAAATATGGTAAATTATGCCCCAAAAGTATACATAGTACTCGAGGTTGGTGGGAGCATACTGCACGGCACGCGAATGTTCCGCAGCATTAGTAGTTTTCGTTTGCACTCTTGTCAGCAGTTGTCAATACGTAGTGTGTGCAGTGTACTGTTGCTCTTCCTGGTGAGCAATGAAACACAATCTCGGTCTTCATTCTCCACGCTGAGTGTCTAGATGCTCACTCATCGAACTAGGCAAATGAGACAAAGGAACTACTAGTTGCAGGCTGGTTTGGCGCCGCTTGACAAAAGTCCGGCACACCTTAATTTCGACACGTTCCAGCAGGTTGGCAGCTGCCAACACATTACAGTTTTCTTGGCTGCTGGGATTACTGGTGTTAACATATTTACTGCTTATGGGCTACAATCTGATGTTCAAGAGTTTCACACTTACGTTTCAATTACTAAAAATGTAAATAGGGGTGCACAAGTACTTAAAGAAACAGCACTTGTGCATCTCTATCTACGTTTTTAGTAATTAGTAGCCTAGTGGCAGTTTCCCACCTTTTCTGTGTTTTCACTTACATTTCAGTTATTATAAATAATTCCAGCAGTCTGTATGTACTGTACGACAGACCAAACTTTTTTCAGACCCTGTTTTTTTTTTTTTTCAAAAAACCTTGATTTCTGTGTGTAATCAGCACCCTGAATTTTAATTTTTCTTTTTGTTTTTGAAAAAAAAAATTATGTGCTGGTGGTATGTGGATAAATACATACTGTGGATAGTGAAAGTATTTTTAATAAATTCATATTAGAATTTATATATAACTTTATCTAATTTATATATATATATATATATATATATATATATATATATATATATATATATATATATATATATCCTTTCAGCATATCGCTGTTTTCCCTATTCCCAAGTTCGTTAAATCGGGGCTCTACTACAATGAAGTTTACAGTGATTGTAGAGACTAAACAAGTGTCCTCTCTCCCAAATTACTACATTTAGCTATTACTAGCATATTAGTTGCTTCCCACAACAGCAACACTATTTTCTCCAAAATTTTGGTTATAGCAATGTGTAGTCGGGGTTGAAGAAAACATACCAAGAGGTAAGTGTAGAGGTTACCACACTTCTTTGCTGCATCTTTGTGTCTTGTTTTTGGTGAAAAAGCAAAGAAGTTTGGCTACCCCTGCACTTACATTCTGGCATTATCCATTACCAGGCATTATACATAATTTTGCAGGAAAATTAACTAATACAATTACGTAATTCCTAACTCTGCATTGGTGTAAATATTGGTAGGTTATATACACTAAATAGGAAGTGTTACACTGTTGTGTACTATTTGTCACATTACGTTGCGAATGAACAATTTTTATTATTCTGCTACTAACATACAGCATTACGAAAGTTACAATTGTTGAAGTAACTTTTATAACTTAGTAAAAGCCAAAAAATTTATGAAACCTAATTGACATTTGACATACTACCTCTTAACCTTAATAAAAGTGAGAGTACTTCACCACCTTGAATTTATGTAATTTGTGTCGTAACTAGAGTCCCAGAAAAATTGCAAATGAGATACAATTGCAACAAATTGTTGAAATGTTTACTTATGTTACTTTCCACACCAGTTTGTGATACCACGACTTCAAAGTGCGAAAAAACAATCATTGTATTATTGTAAACAAGTTGGTACATTACAGTAATTTTAAACATTTTTAGTTGTGTATATTCATTAAAAACACCTACTTTGCCGACTACCAAAGCCTACTGGGTTTTTTTAAATTGTGTAATGTACAGTACATACTGCTGATATATATATATATATATATATATATATATATATATATATATATATGTAATATTTTTTTGCTTATAAACAACGGTAACCATTATGGAATGGTACCAGCAGTATTACAGTGTTATAACCTGACAGTCCATTGCTGGAAGGCCTGTTACAGAAATCATAGGCCGTAAGCCATGAAAAGCATAAATAAACGCGAGACCTGCATAGGGCAATATTACTTTTATCGGTTAAACAGAAATCTTATGACAAAACATCAATCAAATAAAGTTGCGACTTGTAATTAGATACGTTTTCCAACTATTGAAAGCAATATAATCAATAAAGGTTAAAAAACAGTGGGTACCTTAAAATTCACAATAACAGAAAATGTTTTTTGAAATATTACTTAATTGTACAGTAATTTTATGAAGATACACAACATAAAACACATTTTTATTTATGCGGATGAATTAAGTGAAATTGATTGTTCCCACCCTGCACAAGATAAACAAATGTGTTATTCATGTCTCTCCTTTTGTTTTGTGTTCTAAATATTTTAAGTGCTTTTATTTTGTTCGTTCAACAAGGCAGTCGCGGTTTTAGCAGGTGGGCTCGGGCCCACCGAATTTTTTTTTTATAACTAAATCATTATTTTCTAATTGGCAGCTAAAACTGAATATTATTACAGCTATACTGAACAGCTGGACAGGTTATCATGTAAGACAATGAATTACCATAACTTATTTTTATTGTGTAGGTGTAATATAACTAACCCCCTCCCCCCAACCAACGCGTTACATGGAGCGGCGCAGCAGACAGCGGTGTCGAATGATATCGCAGTCGCGTGGTGCGTTCGTTTGTCGCCTGAAGTTCGGGGTTGATGGCTGTGGTTACACGACTTGTTACAGTAGCTTATCTATGTTTGAAGTTATCATTTTATCACTAGTCTTTCATGGCACGTTGACTTTGGCAGATGTTGCATGTTGGCGTAGACAGTAAAGTATACATTTTGTGATATTGTTAAAATGAAGCGGTCTTTAGTAACGTTACCAGCTAAATAAGATGGTGCAAATGGTGGTTCCAGTTCCAGCGGACGAACATCTGTAGTAAAAAAGTAAGCACAGCAGTTGGTTCCCCCCTGCACAAAAATTGTACGTGTAGAACTTTTCGTTACTGAAAGTAGTTCAGATGGTACAGCTTGGCAGAAAGATGTGGTGAGTTTAGACATAAGTTCGGATTGGAAAAATGGCCCCACTCAACCAAAAGATAACTTTCCGCATCATATTATATCTGGTGAACAAAGATCGTTCCAAAACAGTTGGTACGACAAATTTTCATGGTTAGAATATTCAGTTCAAAATTATGCAGTATTCTGCTTTGTTTGCCATCATTTCACAGTCAAAGACAGCATATGTGAAGATGTGTTACTTCAAAAGGGATATTCAGATTGGAAACATATTGGCAACATGGCGACCAATCACGAACATTCAAATATTCATTAACTTTCTTTAACTAAATACCAAGGGTGGTTACTAGCTAAACAGCCTGGACCAGTCACTGTGCAAATAAATAATCACGTAACCAAAACTTTAGTGGAAAATCACAAGACATTGAAATCTCTTATTAGAGGAGTTATGTTTTGTGCTCAGCAAAATATTGGTTTTTGGGGACAAGAAAGTTTGGATAAAGTTAGGGGAGGGACGTTCTGTGATAAAGAGGGGGCTAACAAACCAATATGATCTCGAATAAACAATGCTTTCTAGATGCACAACCATGTCGCAACTGTATAGAGAGGTTAGCAATATGGAAATAGCTTTCCAAGATTTAAAGAATGTTCTGAAACTTATTTTGGTGATTCCTGCTGTAAGCACATTTGCAGAATGAAGTTTTTCGACAAAGAAACGCATTGAAACCTATTTGCGTGCAAACATGACCAGTCATCGCCGTCATGATTTATCTGTCTTTTCAGTTGAATGCGAGAAAAGTGATTCTTTAATGACAAATCCAGACCCAGTTATTGATGAGTTCGCTTCACAGAAAGGAAGGCGCCTGAAATTTTTTTATGGAAGTGGGATAATATTACAGTGTTTATTCATTGATGTTTGTCATTTAATGCATGGAAAATTAAAATTTGCCACAATGCCACTAGTATTGTAAAATAATGTAAAATTAGCTTTTGTGTGTGTTGCACTTGGATAAACTTTGCCACAAAAAGTAACTCAATTGCATGTATCTACGTCACAATTCTAAATTAAAGAGAGAGAGAGAGAGAGAGAGAGAGAGAGAGAGAGAGAGAGAGTGTGTGTGTGTGTGTTGTGTGTCTGTGTGTCTGTCTGGCTGGCTGTCTGTCTGTCTCTTCTCTGTCTCTCTCTGTGTGTCTGTCTCTCTCTGTGTCTCTGTCTCTCTCTCTGTGTATCTCTGTCTCTCTCTGTGTATCTCTGTCTCTCTCTGTGTATCTCTGTCTCTCTCTGTGTATCTCTGTATCTATCTCTGTCTCTCTCTCCGTCTCTCTCTCACTCTCTGTCTGCTCTGCCTCTCTCTCACTCTCTGTCTTCTCTTCCTCTCTTTCTCTCTCTCTTTCTCTTACTCTTTCTCTCTCTCTTTCTCTTTCTCTTTATTTCTCTCTTTCTCTCTTTCTCTCTTTTTATATATATATATATATATATATATATATATATATATATATATATATATATATATATATATAGGGAAGAAAATATATTAAAAATCTTTAAACTTAAAAATTTTTTGAGGCGTGAGCTGATGAAAGTTAATAATTACTTTTAAAATTCCTTAATATTTAATTTTCGAATTGTTATTACTACTTAAATATTTATTTAGGC